>JAYWMT010000210.1:0-108213 GCA_039090855.1 Macrothele yani | reverse complement strand
CAAATTTTCCACTTTTGTTGGTCATTTATCTACTCTTTCATTTAATAACTGATCTTCATGTTTACCTCTTGAACCTGGCCATCTGTAGTTTGCTACATCGATCTTTATACCAGCTTTTTTTCTAAGGGCTATTTGCCAGTCTATAAAGATATTTTGGATCTCTTCAACTGATTCTGATGTAATAATGACTAAATCATTAGCAAATTAAATGTTCCTTGGCCCACCTTTGGCCATACTTTCACTCAGTGAATTCAAAGCAGTTAAAAAAACAGAATTAAAAGCTAATCCCTGATGTAGTCCAACCTTTTTGTTGAAATATTGTCTTTCCATTTTTAGTTTTGGCAGCTGTTTTTGTACATTGCCTGTAGAATGTTTACTATTTTTGTCAGATACTTCCTTTCCTTAATGCCCAACTGTGACTTCCTGTGGCACTCTGTCATTATGCTTTTCTGTAGATCCAAAAATATGTGGTAGAGGCTGCTATACTATTCCTTAAATCAATAATTTATACTATCTAGTGGTTATTAAAATTCAGTAATTTCACACACTTTTTCCTCCCTCCATTTTTTTTTGTACTGTAAGGCACAGTATAAAAAATCGGTAGGGAGGCGGGAGGTGAAAAAATGCAGCATAATTTATTTTACCTGCCTGTTCATAGAGGGCAGCACATCACCTTTTTCCAGTTGTGTCATCATCAAAGTGATTTCCATAGCACTTGGGGAGAACCCCTTTCCACTAACAATGCTTCCAGTTGCCGCAAGTGTTGTTTTTTGACGAATGACATTGCAAAGCTTGATCTCTGATGATGAACGTGTGAAAGCATTGGGTTGTATGAGTCAGTGTTTCAAGTGAAGCATTAATCTGTATATAATGTAGTTAATGTAAAGCTTTTAATTTGAAAGTATTTTAATTAATTAGTTTGATATTTTAATGGAATGTAATTGTGCGCGTGATTCTATGTAAATTTTAACAAATGAAATGCAGGTTATGTTTTGTGTAAATATTCATGTTTTTATTTAGGGTTAAATAATTGTAATTGATAATGTAAAAAATTGTAAATTAGTTACAATCGCTAGTTTGATAAAATAGCAATGCTACAATTGCTTGAATGACCCTTCAGCATTGGAAACACCTTAAAATAATGTGAATGAAGTCATTAATGCATATAAGCTACATCGGTTATATATTTTAATTTGTAAAATCTATACTATGACTTGATGGTATTGTGCTATTCCAAATGTTTTTGTTTGTACTGTCTCTTTAAGAAGATAACATCTGTGGTTCTTTTTCACTCCATAAAAACAAACTGAATATTGCAGATTTTTACTACTTCTCTTAATCTCTTGTCTATTATTCTTTCAAATATCTAGAGAAGGTGTTCTGTCAGTTTTGTATCTTTGCATCACCACATTCCAAGATGTCTCCATTTTGTTTAAAAATGGATATCACTATAACTTTTCTTGCAATCTTCTCAGTGGAATTTCTTCCTTTCTCCAAACTGTACTGAATATTCTGTTGCCAATTCAGTTCATTTCCCAAAGCTTTTGCCACCTCAGTTACCACTTCTGAGAATCCAACAAACCACATGCTTCTTTTATCTCCCATCATGGTTAAATAGCACATCATTTTGCTTTATTATTGTAGCAATTTTTATACACTTTCTGCAAAGGCAAGTACTTCATACAGTTCCTTTTTTTTTTTTTTATCAAAACATTTTCATCAACATAAAATACCATTTTGGCTACTATAAAAAACATTTAGGGAACATGAGAGTATAAGTCTTATAATAGTACAGTAGAACCCACTGATAGCGAGGAGCTGAGAACCAACGAAAACCCTCGTTAAATCCGGGTGTTAACGAAATCCAATTTTGTGTGAAAATTCTGACCATGTAAAGATATGCATACATACATTTATAGTACTGCATATACTCATAACAATTGGATATACTTTAAAGATTTAATTAACTACACTGGTATTCATCATCATCATCATTGTCAACCATTATCAATCCACTGCTGGACGAAGGTCTCCCCAAGTTTCCTCCACAACGGTCTGTCTTGTGCCAGTCTCCTCCATGTCACCCCTGCATACTTTCGAATTTCATCCACCCATCTCCCATGTGGTCTTCTTCTGGGTCTTTTCCTGTCCCTTGGAATCCAATCTAAAATTTCGGCTGTCCATCGATGATCTGTCCTTCTGGCAGTATGTCCAGCCCATTGCCATTTCAGGGATTTAACTCTGATCATGATGTCTTCCACTCTTGTCATTTTTCGGATCCACGAGTTCCTCTTCTTATCTCTCCTGATTATACCAAGCATGCACCTCTCCATGCTACTTTGAGTTGTCTGCAGCCTTTGTATGTCTCTTTTAGTTAAGGTCCACGTCTCTGCACCATACGTAAGCACTGGAAGGATGCATTGATCAAACACTTTTCTTTTAAGACATAATGGCATATTGCTCCTTGAAAATTATGCTGTTTCTTCCAAAAGCTCTCCAGGCAAGTTTTGTACGCGATTAATTTCTTCATCAATGTGACCCTCACTTGATATCTGCTGTCCAAGATAAACGTACGTGTCTGTTATATCCAGCTTTTCTCCATCAATCGATAAATCTTCATTTCTTGTAAAAGCATTGAACATCACTTTTGTCTTCTGAAAGTTCATTTTTAATCCCACTTCTTTACTCTTGCCAGCAAGTTCCTGGATCATACTCTGCAGCTCTGATGGGGTAGTTGCAAAAATGACTACGTCATCAGCAAAACGAAGGTGGGTTAGATAATCTCCATTAATCTTTATCCCCTTGTTTTCCCAGCTCAGCGACTGAAAAACACCCTCCAATGTGGCATTAAAGAGCTTCGGAGATATGGTGTCACCTTGTCTCACTCCCTTTCCAGTTTTTACGTGTGTTGTATTTTCAAACAGCTGAATCTTTGCACTTGCATTTTCATAGATGTTATTAATAATATTAATGTATGCATCTTCAATACCGCAGGTTTTCAGAGCCATTGTAACTGCTGATGGTTTCACCGAATCAAAGGCTTTTTCATAATCGATAAAAGCCATGCACAATGGAAGTTCATATTCTCCCGCTCTTTCAATTAGTTCTTTCAGTACGTGGATATGATCTATTGTGCTGTAGCCACTCCTGAATCCAGCTTGTTCTCTTGGTTGAGCCATGTCCAGTGTTACCTTCAAGCGGTGTGAAAGAACTTTAGTGAAGATTTTATAAACTACTGATAGGAGGCTGATAGGTCTGTAGTTTCCGAGATCCTCAATGTCACCTTTCTTATGTAGCAGGATCATTGTAGCGGTGTTCCAATCCTCAGGAATCTTTCCTTCATTAAGGCATCGAGTGAAAATTTGGGCGAGTACTGTTTCGATTTCTCCACTTGCTTCTTGTATGATGTATACAGTAATTCCATCTTCTCCTGGAGCTTTTCCCCGCTTCATGTTCTTGATTGCATGTGCAACTTCTGCTGGAAGGACTGGGGGAACTCTGGTACTGGTATCTTTCATGATGTCTGGAGTGCATGTATCATCCCTTTCATATAATTTGGAGTAGAAATCTTTCACTCTTGTCAAAATTTCTGCCTCTATTTCTTGTTACAGAACCATCTTCTTTTCTCAGTGCCATAATCTGTTTTCTTCCCTTACTGAGATGTCCCTTTGCTATCTTTAGGCTTTGGTTGTTTTCAATTGCTTTCCTCACTAGTTCACAGTTGAATTTTCTTACGTCTTCAGTGATACTTTTTCTTACTGTCTTGCATAGCTCTATATATTCCACTTTGGAAGTCACATCTTTAGTTGTCCTCATCTCTCTTCTTTTTTGCATCAACATTTTCGTTTTTCCTGATAATTTGTTTACATGCAACTTGTTCTTAGACCCAGCTAATTTTGTTGCTGTTTCCATAAGAGCTTTGGTTACTTTTCTGTTAACTTCAGAGATGTCCACTTCTTCCGATGTTAGGCCTTCTAAAGCAGAGAATCTGTTCTTCAGTTCCAACTTGAAGGTATTATGGTGTTTTTTTAAGGTTGGTTATGTCAATAGATTTTGTTTGTCTTATGAGCTTGCCACGTTCAAGTTTAGTGTTGAGGTGCATCTTACATCTCACCAATCTATGGTCACTACCTGTGTTGAACTTGTTTAGCACACTGCAGTCTTCTATGACGAATTTTTTGTTACACATAATAAAATCAATTTCACTTGTCGTCCCATTTGGATGTCTCCATGTCCATTTCCTGTGTGGCTTTTTCTTGAAGAAGGAGTTCAAGATGAAAAACCCTTCTGCCTCTGCAAACTCAACGAGAGTATTTCCACGCTGGTTTCTGTTGCCGTGACCGAATTTACCTACTGAAGTTTCATTCTGTTGCCGTTGCCCTATTTTTGCATTGAAATCTCCCATAATTATTTTCAAGTGCTGCTTACCTTTATTATTTAGATGACAAATTTCCTCATAAAATTCTTCAATTTCTTCTTCAGGATGACTTGTGGTGGGTGCATAAGTTTGAATAATCTGAGCCTAGTATCTTTTCGAGAGTTGGATAACAAGTCGTGCAGCTCTGTCAGAGGAACTTTCAACTTCTGCAACTTTATCCTTCAGTTTCTTGTTTATTATAAATCCAACACCACTAGTTCTGCCAGTATCTGTCCCACGATAGTAGAAGAGATGTCCACTTTTCAGTTCGATGAGATCTTCTCCTTTTCTCTTTACCTCACTTAGCCCCACGATGTCCCACTTGATCCTTTGTAGTTCCTCTTCCAATTCAAGAAGCCTTGAATCAGAAGATAGTAAGCGTCCATTATACGTAGCCAAGGTCAGCATCAGATGGCAGCCTAGTCCGGTCCTCCGGGGATTCTTAGCACCCTCTGACTTCATGTCGCACTGGCCGCACACTGGCATTACATTTAATTAAATCTTTCAATTATATTAAACTTGACAGCCATGTGAGAAATCTTACTCGGAGGGTGAAAGAAAGGGGCAATGAATGCAATTCCAGGAATTTTTTTATCTCCTGTTTTTGTTTTTCCTCAGATGACATCCATATTCCATTACTCTCCTATTCCTCTCTGCAATAGTTGTCAAGAAATCCACTTAAGTGTGCTTGAGCCCATCCTGTCCTCTTTTTGCTTAGTAGGTCGCCTGTTTTCAACTCTGCTGATGCAATACTATTTGGAGTTCATGGTGGGGAGTCTGTTGCACAACTCACTTGTTGAGCATTTGATATACTTTCTCCCCTTTACTTTTCTATCAACATTCTTCCACTGACACACAAGAATTCCCTTGCATTGTTGCCATTTCATCTTGTATGTGACCATTTCTTATCCCTCATTTCAGAACAGCATATAGAACATTTTCTGTACCTCATTAAATATGGAATTTCGTTCAGTTTTGTTAATTTGAGTGTTATAAAAGTGATGCTCTTAGCTTTTTTCTCACTTATTGAATCCAGGGAATTCTTTAATTTTTTTTCGTTAAAAATGATAAAATCAGCTTTTAATTAACATTATACCAAAACAAAAGTTCCTGTTTTGCATGTTAAATCTGAGATTTCGCTAAATACTGGCTCATTATAAGCAGGTTTTCACTATTATTTTTCGAATTATTGTCAAGTGAGACACCTAGGCTCAAATCCTTCATATATAGCATGGATCATGTATTTCTTTTTTTTTTTCCTTTTTTTTTTTTAACAAGTGATTTACCATGAAAAGCTGATAACTTTATTATATGATACCAATGCCATTTTTGTAATGGAAGTGCCTGAAAGTCATTGTCTGGTTCATTTCGTCAACAACTCATTTCGTCGACACTCACTTCGTCGACACTATACAGTGTATGCAAACAGTTGATTATTAAAAACAACGAAAAAAAGTTCAGAACCACCAAATTTGGTATACTATCTCATGATACTGTAACTCAGATTGTAGACGGTTTTTGGAAGAGGTCTGCCCCGGCGTGAAAGGGGCCCCATACAAAATTTTCGTAAAATCTATAGTTTTAAATTTAGAACCACCAAATTTGGTATACTCTCTCATGGTACTCTAACTTACACCGTACATGGTTTTTGGAAGAGGTCGGGGTCATGGGGGCCCCATACAACATTTTTGTAAAATCTACAGTTTTCAATTTAGAACCACCAAATTTGATATCCTATCTCATTGTACTCTTACACCAACTTAGACCACAGACGGAAGAGGTCGGGGTCAAGGGGGCCCCATACGACATTTTTGTAAGATCTACGGTTTTCAATTTAGAACCACCAAATTTGGTATACTATCTCATGGTACTCTAACTTAGACCGTACATGGTTTTTGGATGGGGTCGGGGCCCGGGGTCAAGTGGGCTCCATACAACATTTCCGTAAAATCTACAGTTTTCAATTTAGAACCACAGAATTTGGTATACTATCTCATTGTACTCTTACACCAACACACAGATGGAAGAGGTCAAGGCCTGGGGTCAAGGGGGCCCCATACAACATTTTTCGTAAGATCTATAATTTTCAATTTAGAACCACCAAATTTGGTATACTATCTCATGGTACCCTTACACCAACTTTAGACCATAGAAGGAAGGGGTCGGGGTCAAGGGGCCCCCATACAAAATTTTCGTAAAATCTACAGTTTTCAATTTAGAACCACCAAATTTGGTATACTATCTCATGGTACTCTAACTTAGCTTGCAGATAGGGTATTAGAGTGCAGAATTGTTGCAGTTCTTAAGTAAAAAAATGAAAAGTTTTGAGAAAATTTTTATGGGCCCCCTTGACCCCGGGCCCTGACTTCTTCCAAAAACTGTGTATGGTCTAAGTTAGGGTACCATGAAATAGTATACCAAATTTGGTGGTTCTAAATCGAAAACTGTAGATTTTACGAGAATTTTTGAGGAATCAACTGTTTGCATATATAGTGTCGACGAAATGAACGAGACCGCATTGATTATACAAGGAAATCCATACTTAGTGGGAACTCCGAATTTCTGTTGTAGCAATGAATGCATCTACAGAGTTATCCTCGTAATATTTATGCAACTGGGCACAGTGTGGGTATTGATTGATTTGGGGGGGGGAGTCTTTTTTTTTCTGGAGTGTATTGTAATCATGCGTATAGTAGGCCCATGACAATGTTTGTAAAGAATACACAAAGCTACCTGTGTCGACTACAGGAAAAGGATAAAGAGAATTACTGCAACACAGTTGTCTATAAGCTGAGTTGTCCTCCGAAGCTGTTTTCTGTTATTCAGAGGTTAGCTCCTCAAAGAAAGACCTTCTGACAAATAAACATTTAACAGATAATACAAACCACCAGATAAATTTTTAACTGATTATTTACTTACTGTTGCTGTATCAAACTTCTCCATTTACAGCGATCTTGACGCACAACACGGGCTTCAGTGACATCTATCATATGAGGTACACAAGACCTTCTATACTTCATAATCTTTTTCTCATTCAGGCACTCCTGAATGTGATCCTCCCATGACTTCCTTGGCCTTTCTCTGCCTTTCTTTCCTTCCACTTGGGCCAAAAAATGTTTCTTAGTAAGCATCTCATCACTCATTCTTTCAACATGGCCAAACCACCGAAGCATATTAGTCTCCACATTGCTAACAATATTTTTGCTTCACATTACACAACTGCAACACATCTTCATTCCTTATATGATCTGAACGTGTCTCCCCCCTAAGTAACGCATTTCTCCGGCACACAAACTACTCCCATGTCTCTTCTGTAGTACCCACCAGGTTTCACTGCCATACATCAGAGTAGGAACAAATGCACTTTCATACACAGCCATTCGGGACTCTTTTGAGAATCCATCATTCCTGTGAAAACTTCCTAAAGCAGCTATGACTTTCAATAAAGAATTCACTCGCCATCTAATCTGTTCTCTCTGTCAAACAAGCTTCCCAAATATACAAACTCATTCACCTGGTCAATCACAGTGCCATTTAGACTTACTTATATTACATTCAATACTACCAGTTCCTCTCTCAAAAACCATAACTTTGGTTTTCCCTTATTTTACTCTACTAATAATATTTGTGTATGCAACAATGCTGCAGGATTTCAAAGGCCTTATTGACTGCTGATGTTTTCACAGAAATATAACACACACAAAGGATTTTATTTGTTTTGTTGTTCTGAATGTATTTTATACAGCATCATTGTTGACATTTAAACAATTTTCCCTCCATTCATTTTCATGAATTATACTCATTTTGTATGCTTTGGCTTACTTATCATAGAACATTATTAGTTCTCCTGAATTTCTGTTTTGTAAAATGCCATCTATTGTAGGAATTTCCAGTGGTCAAATGTAAATTATGTTGGTGCAGATCTGTATTCTGTGAAAATATGGAGAGACTAAGATGTACTTCCAAGTTAGATTTCCTGCCTTTCCTCCGACACATTTATTTATTTTCAGACCTCTAAGAACCTTGTGTGTGGTTTATTACAGAGTATCTGTAGCTCAGTATGCACAGGAATGTGCGACAATGTTGTGTGGTAGTCAAGTGGTTATAGGAATGATCGGCCTTCATGCACAACTAGACCTGGATTTAAATTTCAGTTAAGATGTGGTGGACACACTGTTTGTAAATTGTTTGCTCTCTTGTAGAAGCCAGCTGGTCCTCCAGCTCTGCATATTCTTGACCTTTATCCTCATGAGCTAGCACTATTCACTAAAGGGTGGATAGAGCAAATTTGTGTTCTGGACTTGCAGGGTCTTTCAGACCTGTGATTTCCAGGAGGAGAAAAAGCGATACTGGTGCTAGAGGTTTTGATAATATTTAGATACCTAAGAAAATGCAGACTAACAGAAAGTCATGTTCTATATTGAATTGCTATATTAGGAAATGTACAAGGGTGTCCAATAAGTATTCAGATTTTTATTCCTATCGATACAAAGCCGTGTGCATGATAGTATGTCTGTGTGAAAATATTACGACTACTTTCAGTGAAGCGCCGTAAAAGTAGAGCGGCTTGATACTAATGTTAGGTGGTACTGTCAATCAAGCACAATGGCAGTAATGTTAAGTGTTCAGTTAGAGCAGCGAGCAGTAGTGAAATTTTGAACAAAAGATGGCATAAAGGCCGTGGACATTACAAGAAGACTTTAGAACGTGTACAGTAATGCGGCTATGTCTCGTTCCAGTGTTTATGAATGGCTTACGAAGTTCAAAGCTGGCCACAAGAGCCTTGAAGATGAGACATGGTCAGGTAGTCCTAACATGGCGGTGACTGATTAAACGGGTTAACGACTTGAATAAAGGTGACCGACACATTCATGATCAGGATATTGCCATGGAATTGGATATCAGTAAAGATTCTGGTGGGCGAATTATTCATGAACATCTCAATTATAGGAAGATCTGTGCCGGACAGGTACCACAAATGCTTACAGCGGTGCATAAACACCAAAGGCTAGACAATTGCAATGAACTAGTACAGCGCTACAATGAGGAGGGTCACACATTCCTGGGATGCATAATCATAGACGATGAAACATGGATTCATTAATTCGAACCGGTGTATGCAATGGTGTCATCCAAATTCGCCCCCATCAAAGAAGTTCAAAGTTGGTTCATTGGCATCCAAGGTCATGGCTACTGTCTTCTGGGACAAACATTGTATCCTTCTTAAGTACTTGGCAAAAAATTAAACAGTAAATGCAAGGGCCTATGTGAAAACACTGAGAAAACTTGCTCAGCTTATCCGGACCAAATGGCCAACATTGAGAAATGATCAAGTGTTGCCTCAGCGTGATAACACTCTCCCACATATTGCTAAACCAGTGAAAGCAGAAATCGCAAAACAGTGGTGGACTGTTCTTCTACACCCTGCTTACAGTCCGGACTTGGCGCCTTCAGATTTTCATGTTTTTGGTCCTTTGAAGAATAGTCTTCGTGGCCACCACTATGAGAGCATGGACGATCTATGAGCGGCTGTCTGTAAATGGATTCGCAACACCCCTGCTGATTTCTTCTCTGTCAGAATGAACTGACTTGTTGATTAGTGGAGGAAATGCATTGTGCTGAATGGAGAATACATGGAAAAGTGGCTTTGACTGTTCATACCACTGTATTACATATGTGAGTACCATATTTATGCATCATGTATTTTTATTTCTCTCCTGTAATTGATAGAAATAAAAATCTGTCATGGAAAATGTTTATTGAATACAGCTGCTAATGATTGCCGTTTTATACACATAAAATATGAATCAATAAGGGGAATTTCATTTCAGCAGATTTTAACAATAATATCTTAGTTTTTAAATAATTTTATAAGTTCCTAGTGTTGTTTAAAATGCATTATATTCATACATATTGTTTTATATGTTCCTGTGCTGTGCTATGCTTTTCACCATGCATTTTTTTTCATTCTCTACAGGATGGCATTCTTTGAGAAAGAGTGGAATAATATCCTCCCCTGAGCAGTTATTTGTTGAAATTAAAAGTCATTACCAATCTCAGCTGGTACAACAGTCATATGTTCTCATTCTTGGGTTAGATATTTTAGGGAATCCATATGGCTTAGTGAAAGATTTTACCAAAGGTTTAGGTGACTTCTTCTATGAACCTTTTCTTGTAATTATTATATTCGCACTTTTAAGGTATTATCCTCTTGCAAAGTGCGCATAGTTTACGTGCAATTCATAAATGAAAAAACCATTAGGAAGAACCACTCACTCACCATAAAGATCATGGTAACCTCCAATGACCACACACTTCCAACACGTCATTCATTCTTTCGACAGGCCCCTGTCATCTTCAGGAGGCAGGTGTGTCTCACCCGCCCACCACAGCTCAAGTGAGCAGAGCCATCGAGGCCTGGGCCCCAGTCGCTATCTCTGAATCGCTATCTCTGAATCGTTGGAAGTGTGTGGTCATTGGAGGTTACCATGATCTTTATGGTGAGTGAGTGGTTCTTCCTAATGGTTTTTTCACTTTTCTTGTAAGTTTTCACTTCATTTTTTCAAAATTTTACTTAAAACTAACATCACTCTTTCTCTAATTTTCCTATTATGCATCGGATTTTTTCCTTTGTAGATTCTGTTGTATGCTCACAATATTTTGCTTTTTACTATTTGTTACCTAGGTGCTCATAAATGTGAAATATCCATTAGTTTAAAATACATATTTAGTTTTAATTGTTTTTATTTTTGATATTTTAGCATTATTTTTATTCCTTTAATATCAAACATTAAAAAAATTACAATTAAGTAGCTGTAACCACCTCACTTGTCTTGTTATAATAAACTTCATAATCAATTATGTTGCATTTTTCACTTTGTGATTTCACAACAAATCTGAAAATTATTTTTTGTTACGGTTTTTATTTTTAGTTACTTTTTTTCCATATTTCAAATGAGTTGTCATCAGATTAAAGGTGCTAATCCTTGATTAGTTTTTAGTTAGGGTACTCATTTATTGTGCTTCAAATTGACCATGTGTACTTCAAAATGTTCTGCATGCATGATGCTGATCACAAACAACCAGTGCTATAATAAACTCGAGCCCTACTTAAAAATAAATTCAAAAATGACTGGACCAACAGCAAATTTACTGTACAAAGGGATTTATTGTTTGATTTAACTTAAGTTTGTGTAAAAAATGAACAGCCCACCTAAAAAAATATGAGTTATCAGAGCTTTTAGAGAAATAAAGTTATGAATGAACATCTATGGTAATATCAGTGGCTGCTCATGGGGTAAAATGTTGGTGAGGCGAAGACCCAGCCCATAACATACTGATGAGTTATGAAAGATAACTAAAACCAACTTTTTGTACACAAGCGATTTGATGTGTATATTTCCTTATGTATGTTTTATAACTTTTTATATTATTCTACAATAGTTCAACAAAATCACAGGAAGACCTCAAGCACGCGGAGGGAGGGAGGGAGACTTCAAACATTGGAAACAGTTTCAGAGAGGGGGAATGTATATTTTATGAAAATAAAATAAATAGAGGAAAATAGTTAACCTGTTTTATTTTATATCATCCTTCCCTGATGCAAACCACATTTTGCGTTCAATTTCTTTATCTAGTGATAGTTAATGAGTGGTCATTTCATCATGCACAACACCAATCAAACATCCACTCCTCCAAAAATTCAAAGGAAATAATTTTAAAAGAAAAACTACTTTTCTGAAAAGATACTTCTGAGTCCAGAATAAAAGCATTATGTCTGTTTGCAAAAGTTCTTACATGTAGATCACAATTAAGGCCCACGGACCACAAATTAATGCACTGGCCTGTGGGAACAGTGTCTAGGAAAAATCAAGCTGGAAGCACATTTCTGTATATCTCATCAAAACAGGCCAGGCAACTTAAACATGGTAGAAATCAGAACAGATGACCACCTGTAAAATCCCCCACCCCACACCCACCCACTCAACAGAATGCATCCAATTTACTTTTTTTATGAATGATTTCAAATCTAAAATATTTTTATTATTACTAATAAATCAAAATTTATGAGCAATAATACTAAAAAAAACTCAGCACATTTCTCCCCTAACCAGAAATTACTGAAGAAACGCATTAAAAAAAAAGTCAGTACTCAAATATAGAATACAATGTATGCATTGACGAAAAAGCTGTATGTATAATACACTAGAAACAGACATGCTCTTACCTGTGCTGAGGAAAAATTAATTGATGCCTCAGTAACTTCTATACCAAGAGCACCCATCAGCTCTGGTCTACCCACTTCCATTGGACAAAATCAGCGCCTTTCTCCAATAGAAACGCAGACACCAGTCGATTTTAGGCAGCGTTCGAGTTTCGCCTCAAAGTGTGTAGAAGAAATCGTGATCTGGGGAACCGTTTATTTTCCCCATCTCCATGTGTCCCCTGTTTGTTGTAACCTTTGATTGTAACAGAGACTAACTACTCAGATGATCGCCTCTCTAGGCGCTCAGCATATGATAGTTTCAACCTCTTAGCAAACACAGTATTTAAACTTTATAAATTTAATGCTCATCAATTCAGGATTCATTCTCTGGTTGAAACCTTTTTTTAACAAAATTTACAAATCACAATAAGAATTTCAGAGAATTATTTAGCCTGTGCAATTAAAGGTGTGCTATATCTTACATATGTAAAAACTTTCTTCAAGGACAAAAAATTTCTGGTGAGGCAGCGCCTCACTTGCCTCATCTGACGAGCCATCAATGGGTAATATGATGTACCAAGTCTCTTTAATAGCACATACATAAAGTGCATGTTATAACATTTTATATGGCTAATCAGTATTACCTGTACCCACATAAATTGAAACTATTTTCAGGAACATTTAAATTTAGCTGTTTTATTATTTCAGTGTTCTGATCATAGCAGGCTGTTTGACAATCCCACACAGCACAGAATATTTTGTATATGTTACAGGTACATAACACTGAAACATTGAGACTTTTCAGATACATTGCGCAATGTAACAGTAATGTTTCAGAAACCTTATTGTTATGTCAAAATGTCCATAAACGATACATAACTTTGAAACATAACTGATATGTTACAGTGAAAGGTCTTTGTAACTTCAAGATACCAACTTACTGTTACATGTTTAAAAGATATTTGTAACATTGTTACATTACTGTTACGTGATAATAGGGGGTTTCTGTAAAAAGGAACCCGTCCACGTGCTGCCTCAAGGACGCATGTGGCCGATTCCTGGTCAATCATGACGTCAGTCGCAGCCATTGTTTTTCCACGTGATCTTCCCGACCATCTTTTGTCCGCCATTTTCTCTTTGTGTTCAACCATAACATTTTTGTGTGCCACGTGATCCTACCGAACATGTTTTTTTGTTTGTTTTTTACCTCCCCACATGGTCTCAGCGATATATTTTGTACGCCTTTTTGTTTTTCCCCATCAGGAAATTTTGCGGTGTGATGTTACGACGCTAGGGAAATTTTCTTTCCAAGGAAATACAAATCCTCGAAGTCACGCCAAGTTCGAACCCCTGTCCAAAGGGTTTCTAGGCAGATGCATTATCCCACTCGACCATGGGACGCCTCGCACTTACAGCGTTCTGTAGGAACTAATGAGAATGCCAGTGCTTTGCGAATATGTTGTTTAATAGAAATGCATTTTTTTCCATCGATCATTTTATTTTTCTGTAGGATGACTTAAATTTCTTCATGATTAATTAACGAAATGTACCTTTTAATGCATATCTTACTCTATTCTTTTTTTCAAAACTTGTGTAGTTGTTAAACTTCTCAATATATCAACATTATTTTTTTTTCTACCTTTGCAAATTAACAACTACTTTTATTGAGACTTTTTTTCTGATTTAAAACCAACAAATGTACTAAGATATTTATTATACACTGGCGTGCAAAACTTAAGGACTGACACTAGTGTACTAGCTACCTCCGGGTACGAAGAAGTGGCCACCGGAGAACCAGACACATTGGAATTTCAGTGCCATTAAATTGTTCTGCATAAACACATTTCATGTGGCTATATTCCCCACTACTTGAGCAACTATTGTTCATAAAATAATGGTTTCCTGAGACAGAACATGCCCTCAGATAATTTGTTGACTTGTAGCTTCTAAATGCTGAAAATCTCTCGATCGGACTACACTTTTGGGTATTATCCCCCCCCCCCCCCCCGAGAGGTTTGCTAAGTAGGCACATGCCCTCAGATAATGTGTACAGTTACAGCTTGTAAATGCTTAAAATCTACCCATTGGACCAGATATTCTTTATATTTTGCACTTTTGGTATTTACCCCCCCCTTGACAGTTTTCCTGAGTCAGCACATGCCCTCAGATAATTTGCAGACTTGTAGTTTGTAAACACTGAAATCTTTTGTTGATTTGTAGATCACAAGCATTTTTTTATAAAGAATTACATTAATAATCGCAATTAAGAAAAGATGAAACTATGGAAACTTTATATGACTCAGATAACCAACCTCTGAGGGTCGTGGACACAAAGCGGTCAAAAATGCAATTTTTATACTGCCCCTTAAAAATTTTGTGGCCACTTCTCCTACACCCTGCTAACTCGAGTACGACAGTATCACCAAAGAATATCCCAGTAGCACGTGAAATGACTACGAGAGTGCTCCGATGAAATGGCAAAAATGTGCATGCGCATCCACGCCTTTGCCAAATCAAAAATCTTACATATTGCATGTAACATCAAGGTAACAATTATGTACAATGGAAACTATAAAGTAGTAGTATCAGTGAATGCTATTTTTAACGTAACCATAATGTACAAAGAGTTATGTTGCAAAATAGATGTTGCTGAAACGTAATTGTAAGATATCTCTGAAAGTGTAACTAAATTGAGAGATTGTGACATTACTGATACATATCTGAAATGTTTTGCGCTGTATGGGATGTGGTTCCTAATATTCTCTGACTCACATTTGAATGAAATCTTTGGATTACATTTTGAGAATCCATTCATGTAGAGTAAAACCTTAAACTTTGATAGATTTGGCATAAATGCAGGATATCTAATTACTATTTTTGGCCAAAAATGGCTTATTACCAACAGAACAGCATGGTACTACACACATACGGCATAAATATATGATGTTGTTGACTTTGATAAGACTTTCAACAAGTTACCTACATACATGTTGTTCAGTGTATTAAAAAGTTATGATGTGAAAAGCAAGTTGCTGAAATCAGTCAAAATGCTTTAGACCAACAATCTTGCATTGATCAGGCCAAGGAGAAATACTGGTAAGTTGTTTGTGATTAACTTAACCCTCTGACCAGTTTGAATGTCAATCAATAATGTCTACTGGTATAATTGCATTAGGGGCAGATATAGAAGCTTACCTGGGAGAGGGGGTGCTCTGGTCTAAAAAAGAAGAAGAAAAAGAAGATTGTGGAAAGGCACACACATGTGCACATAAATAGGCAGACAGATCTGCTCCTCCCAGGTTTCATGTGGTTTTTTTTTTAAACTCTTTCCATCAAAACAATTGTGCTAAATTTTTAAATAACAAAATGGGGAAAATAACTGAAAAATGTGCACTATTTTCGTGGTGCTCTATTGCCTACTTTGCCAAGAAACAAGCTCTACGATTTTAAATATCAAGTCTGGATAAAATCTTTGAAAATAGATTTCAGCCCTTCTACTCGAACGGCTTGATTTATAGAAAAATTTCTAGCGTGAATCGCTGATTCATTCCTAAACAATATGACAGGTAATTCCTCTTTAAAATAGTATTCTGTTCTTTTGCAATGCTTGATTTTCACTTCCTTTGAAAAGGAACTCCCATTTACCTCACTTAATCAAATCATTGCTAGGCCATTCATAGTCTTACTGGCAATTTTTTTCTGCAAGTTTGTGGAAATAGTTCATTGAACAAAGCACACCTATTGCTTTTCATGATCAGTGAAGATCTCTTTTTCCCTCCTCTCTCAGCTTTCTCTGTTTCTGAAACTAGTTTAAAAAAAAAAAACTAAGGAGACACAGTCACATAAATCCGTGAGATGGTGTATATCGAAAAAGTGTTTTAATCATGCCGAGCTTTCACCTGCCAGTGGGAGGCTTTGTCAAGGCAAACCTAAGGTCCCTTAGTTATTGTTGTTTTTTCTATGTTCTGTTCTCTCTCTTTAAAGATAGAACAGAATGTTCAATCTCCAAATTCACAGCAAATTTTAATTGCTGTGAAAACTATTACAAAAATCTGTGCATTTATTACTAAATTTTACAAAACAAGTACATTAATTATTTATAATCTTGCCCATTTATAAAGTAAAATTCTGTTTTAAGGGGTAATCACCCCTGCTGGATCTGCTACTGGATCGCATTCAGCATTCCGCTTTTCTAAAATGGCTTGAGCTTGGGCGACTCAATCTGCCCCTTCTATCGCAAAGTGGTTTGCCCGCACCAGACATGAGACTCCCCTGACTACTCCTTAAAGTGGTTTCCATGTGTGGAATGTGTTCATTGTTGTCCAGGGGGATTTACAGCTTGAATACACTTAGCACATTCCTAACCCTGAAGCAACAGTTATAAGTGCTAGACAGTCCATGAGCTATAATCCATATTTTGTGTTAAAAGGGTTGGTTATCTAATCACATTAATTTGCCTTCTTTCAAAGGAAGGTTGCTTTCATATAGAGTTGGGTCAATTTATGATATATTCTTCTTGTATCTAGAGGGCAGGGTCAAAGCCAGGGAGGGGTTTAGGGGGTTTAAACTCTCCCTGAAATAGCATACTTAAATAAAGAGGGTAGATGGATCCATAAACTTCTGTAAATAGTATAAGCATGCAAGTCAGTATTTGAAAAATGTATAGTATTAAGTGGAATTTCGTGTGCAAGTAAAAAAAATTACATATGTATAATGTATGGTGAAAATTAGCAGAGAGCATATGTTTTTCTTGTAGACCCAACAACATCACCTTTGCATAAAACAAGCATCATTCATATAACTTAAATTTAGTAAATTGAAATCCCAAATATTTTATTCAGAAACACTTAAGTCAGATTCAATGTTCAGTTGGAAAACCTTGTAAAATGCTCATGGATAACCCACTTCAAGGAGGAGGTCCTCCATTTCATTGGATGGATATTTTTTTTTTTACTTTGCTGGTTAAATCTTTGCTTTCCTCTCCCACATTAAATCCAATATTTCATTGAACTTTGGTCATTAAGAGCAATTTAATTAGCTATGGATTAACATTATACCACACAGAACTTCGTGTTTTGCTCATTGAATTCGGGATCTTGCTAAATACAGGCTTACTATTATAAGCAGGCTCTACTGTATATATATAATTTTCCCTAAATTCTTTTTTACTTACAGGGATCTGTGAAAAGTCCCGATGAATTTGCTGACAGTTTAGCCAAAGGGGCCCAAAGCTTGCTAGGGCATGTTATTGGTAAGTTTATTTAGCTGAGCAATACTTGTGGCTCATTTTTTGTTTTGTATGTAGAGCTTTTCTTTTTGTAACCATTTCAATGAGTGTGTGAATGAAATCTTTTGAAATTATATATTTGTCTATGTATACAGTGATATTAAAGATCCTTATTGTTTTTTCTCGTGTTGTTGCTTTCATTCTAATTATATAAAAGGTATTACTGTAGTTGGAATTATCTGTTTATTTAGTTTAATGATAAATTTAAAACCAGTTCAATTTTAAATCTAGCCTTTTGTTTGTGTCAGTTTAACAGAATACAGGCTGTGGTTTTACATGACCATTTTGTGTGGCAGGCATTGGGTGAAATGAAAAACTGCACAATGTGCATTTTCCTCATGCCACTCATTGGCTGTGTAATGCGCCAGATTGTTTTCATATTGTTTACTTTCAGTATCTTCAACTATTGCAGTACTGACTCAGAATCATTTGTCCCACTTATAATCATCAGACATCACAAGAATAAGAATGATATTGCACATAAAACACTTTAATTCTTTTTTAATGCAGTATGTATCAATTGTGCCAGAACAGGGTGTCTTGGAATGTCTTGCCTCCAAATAAAACATGGGGAGGGGGGAGTGCACTGCCTTCCAGAATTCCCAAGAAAGAAGAAAAAAAGTCTTTTCTACACATATTTCTCCTTGAAAAGAAGTTAAGTGAAATTTTGAAATTATTAAAAACATTTCTATTTCTACCTCCCTAAGAATTTTTGCAGTTTGACTTCCCTGGTGCATATGACAATCACATTATGTTTTACATTTTTAAAATACAGAATTGTACAAAAGCAGCATATTTGCCCATAGTTTGAATAGCTGGAGGTTGTAACATTCAGAAAAACTAGGTGTGATGAAGTGATTCTCAAGTTTTGATATAGCTCGAATAAATGGCGTAGCAAATTAGAACTATTGCTGACAATTGTTGAGCAGTGCCCGTGACAGTAGCAATAAAAGATATATGGGGATTCCGCTGCGTGCATGTAAGAAAGGGACAGAAGTGAGTGCTGAGTAGTTAATCAGGTGAACTGCTCTTTCCTGTGCTGCAGCAAGAATCGGTAGGGTTCATTTGGGTGCACTGTCTTAAATGTGAGAGCAGTACTTTAGGTTTGAATAAGCTACCATAGTACATAGTGTCACAAGTCATCTACAGGATAAGTATCCTTTAGCTTGAAAGTGAAATAGTTTCTTGACACAGATTCAGCAATGGAATAAAAGTGTGTATGCCAAAAGGCAAGATGGGGACAGTGTTCAAACCAAAAACAGACAGATGTGCTCCTTGCCAAAGGGTCAGGTAATAAGAAAATATGAGAAAAAATTTGTTTCATCTGGCTACATCTGGATTTTACAAAAGTTATAGTTTTGAAGGTTGTCCTCACTCCACAACAAATGTCCTTAGCATTGCTGTTCAACAAGAAAATTACATCTGTGTTGTTTACTGGTTCCATATGAATAACCTAAGGCACAAGATGCATGACTGTGAACTGGATTAGCTACAATGAAAAGGAGGTCAGTGATATACCAAGTGAAACTTGTTCATTACCAGATTCAGGTACAGGGCTATCTGAATCTGGAAATGAAAAAAGTTATTATTGAGATAATGGACCTGCACCTCCCCAGATGGTAAATCTCATTAACTGAGTGCATACTTATAAGAAAAAAAAATGCAAAACTATGATAAATTTTCTAAGAACTTGTTCATTTTCAGATTCAAATAGCCATGTCAATATTAACGAAAACCATATAGGACATCCACCCTCAGTAACAGTGCTTATGTAACCATCAAAAAGGAAGCTAGAAAGCCAGTGAGATAAAGCAAGATAAAGTGCCACAACTTGAGTTACACCAAACTCTTTCATAGCCATATTTCAAATTTCTGGCAGTTGGCTGATAAATTTGAATGAAAGACAGTCATGATCATTTAATTATTTGGAAGATTCCTGATAAGACATCCTGCACGTGGATAACTGGTTTTCCAGTTATTTGGGGAGTGGTGCCCCCATGGCCCGAGCTGACCTTGTGACTGATCATCTTGTCGTTCCATCTTGGTACGATTCTATCACTGCAGGTACAGCTTGTTCATCCAGCTGATAAGGAGTAGCGACCCCACGGCCCGAGCCAGCATATACTCTCTGGTGTTTTTCCCACTTTTACGTTTTACGTTGCTCTTTCTACATGCACCCACCTCAGTTGTAGGTTGCTGAGGTTGTGATAATACACCAGCGTTAGAGTTTGGTTTCTCGTTCTCTTTCCTTTCTTTCTCACTTTTATGTTTCCCTCTTTGTTTTCTGCACGGGTTAGCTAGACCTATCTGCACATTTACCATTTGCGGTGACCCGTAAAGTGGAAAGGGGGATGCTGGAGGCCAGGGTGTTGTTGTCGCCAGTTGCCAACACTCCTCTTTTTTTTTTTTTTTTTGATTGGAGGTTTAACGACCACCGTGAGCAACTCAATGGGCTATAAGCAGTCTCCCGTCCCTAATTTAAGGTCACTGGTTCCAGGGAAGGGAGAGAGCCAGTGCCGTAAGACAAACACAACGTCCATGCCTCACCAGAACTCAAACCTTATCCCTTTCAGACGAATGATCAGAGGCCATCGCTTAGACCACTGTCCCACCGAGCCGACACACCCCTCTTTGCCCCCTACTTCACCCTAAACAGGGGGCTGGGAACTAGCCCACTCCTAGTCAATGAAGGCAGCGGCCGAGTGGAGTCCTGTCGTTGTGTGTGACAGGGTGAGCCTGGGAATAGTGTGGAGGCTTGTCGTTTTGTATGACAGGGTGAGCCTGGGAATGTAAATATACACACTGAGCACATGCCTGCACTATCAACTGACTATATCCGCTGCCGATCCCCAGAGCCGTGTCCTGCATCCTTTGGCACTTGTGGACCTCCGGCTCTCCCCGTTGGGCTCTGTGGTGGGTGGGGAGGTCAGCGGACGAATTATCTTCCATTATTTATGGATACTTACACCTCTTCCCTTTCTGTCAAACAGAAGAGTTATTTGGACAAGGAGCCTAGCTCCACTAACAAGAAACTGGGTACTTTGCCGACTCGCACTGCCCGCTTTTTCATCATTCATGCGCGGGACGAATCTCACAAACTTGGCTTAAAATCCCTCTTTTGGATTCTAAAGGCCCTGCATGGTGCCATTGAATCACCTACAAGTGTGAAGAAGTTACGATCAGGGGATCTCCTTGTGGAAATGTCAACTCCATGCCATGATGAATTACTCTTAAATGTTTCCAACTTGTGTGGTGTCCTTGTGGATATTCAGCCTCGCCAATCCCTGAATTCATCCCTAGGTGTCATCTTCAAACGTGACCTCATGGATGTTTCAGAGGAGGAACTTCTCGAAGAGCTTTCTGCCCAAGGGGTTACATTGGTGCGTCGGATCAAATTTCACCGGAGGAATGGGGACCTGGTTGACTCGAGGTCAGTCATTCTGACCTTTGATCACCCGTCTGTACCATCCTCCATCCATGCAGGCTATATCTAAATATTGGAGTGGTCCTCATACAAAACATGTCTTGGGGGTACATTTATCTGCAGCCTTAAACTCAGTGTGGCATTATTCCCAATAACAAACCAAGGAGATAAATGAAACTGCAGCATTATACTCTGGGACAAACCGTGTTTAAAATAATAATATAGAAATTGTGGATCTTGAAAAAATACACTATTGATATGAAATAAAACTTGACAAACACTAGATGATATTTTAATGCATTTTTACTTTGTATAGGATGATTCAATCCTGAACTTTGCTGGTGATGAACGTTGCATCCAGTGTGAAGACTTGCAAGTATTAGAGTGGCTGAAAGATAAGATAGAAAGGGTTCTGCTATTCAACATGAAAGAAAAACCCTGTCCTGTTGATGTGTCTTTATCTATTTTGCTAGAAGAAATATACTATAATTAATGTAGAAAGATGGTCCCAGCTGTACATGCCACAGAAGTCGTGGCATCTCAAAACTGGAAGTGTGTTCTTTTCGATAAAAATGAACTCTACCTATTTTATTACACTTGTTTTAGAACAAATATTTTCTGAATTCATTTCTTGTTGTTCTAATAGTACAAGGCACTATTTATGTTCGAATATTTCATTCACTGGGTGTTTCTGTATAAAAGGAGAAAAGCAAATCAATAGTGAAACTTTTATTTTCAATATTTTTCACACTCATTAATCATATTTCTATGCCAACTATAGTTTTGTGAGAATTAACAAAGATGATAGATTTTAGGGTTGTTGTTTTTTTGTTTAAATCTTATGTCTGTTTAAATTGTATGGATATTCAAGGTACTGAGCTGTCAATATGTATGATTTTACAAATCTGTATGAAATAAAGAGTGTACAGTTAGTGGTGCAAAAGTTGTGTCCATATATTTTAACCAATTTTTGAGTAAAACAGACTGTTACAGTGAATAACACTTTGTATTTACTCATTTTATGTGGTTGATAAATTCAACCTATAATGGTCATAACTAGTGTCTCAAGCATTCAGACTAGCCTTTTAATATATATATGTGTGTACTG
The DNA here is from genome assembly GCA_039090855.1 of Macrothele yani. NCBI lineage: Eukaryota > Metazoa > Arthropoda > Arachnida > Araneae > Macrothelidae > Macrothele > Macrothele yani. The sequence continues at coordinate 85,771 of JAYWMT010000210.1, read as the reverse complement.
TAAATATTGCCACCAAGTTTTTGACATGCAAAGAATGTGAAATTTCTTTCATTGGCAATTAAGACAAGTTCATTCAATCTTTTTGGGCTCACTGTGCTCTTAAATAACAATTATACAAATTTTAATTAGCTTAAGATTCATGTTAACTACTGTATATTTAGGGTTACCATAATAATTGAAGGCTAAATACAGACAAATTTGTGTTACAAGTAGTGGGGTAATGAGGTGCACCCTAACTGAGTAGCAAAAAAAAAAAAAAAAAAAAAAACTAGGGCACAGATTTTAAGACTTGTTAGTATGTTAATCTAGTAAATGTGGACATATAAAATAGAGTTTGAAGTTATCACTCCCCTTTCTGGGAGGTCTCAGAGTGAAATTTCAATTTATACCCCATACCTTGCCTCTCCTCTTAGGTTTGTGTAATAAATTACTATTTATAACTTCACACACTTTATAATTATAACAGTATCATCTGTTTGTGCATTATAAATATAGATCTTATATTTCACACACTTGATTTACTCACCTTAATACCATTCATATTTTTCAGACGAATGAATTTTCTTTAAAAAGGCTGTGTCATCTTTAATTGATTCATAAAACTGCAGACAGTTCACATCTGAATTCACTTTTAATTTGTAGTAGACTTTTAACATTTTCAGTTAAAAATCTGTTCCAATCAGGAGACCAAACATTGTTCATCAAAGAAAAAAACTCTTTCAACGGGCACTGTTGATCCTGGTAAGCAGAAGATGAACTCTATCAGCTTCTCAAAATTCAGACATTCACTTCCACTTGTTTTCAGCATTTTGAAAACGTCAACCCACAAACTAACACCTACTGCAAGTTTCTTGTATCCTACCTCATTTTTTCGTTCAGATTTCTTTTCCTTCTCAACTTTCCCTTTCAACTGTTGCAGAATCATATTTATGATTGAAACCTCATCAAAAAGCTTATCTATGTCAATAGCTGCTTTTTAAGAAGGAACTACTGAATTAAATTCTGCAGATGCTTCAACAGCTGGCCACTGAATGTCAAAATCCTGGCTCCTTTGTATCCAAGAAAACTGCTCTGTGCCTTCAAGACTGGCTTCCCACATTTCAAAGTAGGAGATGTATTGCTCATAAAAGTTCAAAATATGCCTTTCTAAATCATTGTTGTTCACATCTCCATCATTGACATAGAGAGTAAGCTTTTGCTTGCAAAGTTGAGGTATGAACTTGTCTCTTCTGGCTTTAATTTCACTTTCAGTTCTTTGTACTTCAGTGCTACCTCTGCAGCTAAAATTTAATTTCTTTCAATACACAGCTCAGTTTCTTGGCAAATCTGAAGACTGCCATAAACAAATTCAGCTAGTAACTCACTGAGTGGGTTTTCAAAAAAGTCTAATTATTTTGGGACAAGAGTTTTCACACTGTAAAAGAAAGTAAGATTTCAGTCCATCCCAAATCAAAAGAATCCTTTGTATAGCTGGTAGTAGACTTAAAAATCTTGTGGTACTGTGTGATAATACTCAGTGTCAGCAAACTCGCAAAATCCGTTCAGTTTATCTATGCTTTCAGTAAAATTTTGAAAGTGCTGGTATATTTTGATAACAACCATTTCTATATCAAAAGGCAGTTGAACAACACACACTGTGCACAGTTGTGAACAATGTGAGCACAGCATCCAATGCCTAAAAGTTTTCTGCCCATACCTTGTTGTAACTTTGTATGGACGTTGGTTTTGCCCTGCCTTCTCACTCCCCAAAAATTTTATTTGTGTTATCTGCACAGTATGATACTATTTTATTTTCTAAACCAAACTTTCTAATTGTTTTGATCACATGCTGGGTTAAAATATCTGCTGTCTCTCCTGTTAAATCATCAAATTCTATCAGTTTCACTTTAACACCAAACTGTGGAACGAATATTCTAGCTAACACAGGTATAAGCATCAAATCTAACCTGTTTGAGGCATCTACAGATATAGTTACAAAATTAGCATTATTTAATTCAGTTTATACTTTATCCATCACATAAGTTGCAATCACATTATTAGCTATGGCCTCTGATTTGGTTCTGGCATAGGAATATTTTACATCATAAAATTTAGAAAGAAGTTTTGATTGGCAGTTACATGATTTGAAACTTTGATTGTGTACAACAATGTGAAAAGAAAATGTAGCTTCATTAGCTGTTCCATCAAAGTCTTCAGATTTAGGCTGTTTGTTTTTGAAAAATGCATTGAGCGTTTTACTTTAAAGCACCTGCTTTTACAGCCTTTTGATCTTTCAAAGTGTACATGTTTTACAATGTCTCTTTGTCCACAAAATCCAAGAGAAAACTTGCTGTTGCGCAAGGAACAATACACAGAGTCACTCTCTTCACTCACTTCTGTATTTAGGAATTTAAATTCATTCTGTAGTTCCGCACTGAAATGACACCTTCTTTTATCGCTTTGAGGTTGTTTTTTCGACATGCCTGTAAAAAAAATTGTGGTCTTTAAATATAACAATATTAAATCAAATTGTATTTTACCATTGAATGCCACCAAACTATACGGGGCTGTGAACACTGCACGTTTTCTCTAAGTGGCAAAGCCATTGCATTCACCTAGCAATGCTGTCAACTGCGTGATCAGTTCAAAAAGTACGGACATTTAGTATATTTTCCCCAAGTACAGTGTGGACACAGACAGAGCCTTTAAAATATGGATGTATGGTAACCCTAGTGTATTGTAGTACTATCATACCAACACATGTAGATTATGTATATAATTTCTGTTCTTTATGCGTAACTTTTTGGTAAGTTTTCTCCCTAGGGCTGTAGACATATACTTTCCAGTAAGCAAGATCTTCAATTCAGATAGATTATTTTCCTACCTTTTATTTTCTCTACCTTCCTCCCTCTATCACAGTTTCACGACATCTCACGTTGTTGTATGTCCATAATCACTTCAATGTGCTGTAAGAACATATTGTCACCAGGTTGAACATAGTGGCTTATTCACATGTTGTTCATTCACACGAAGATCTCTGTGGTACTATAAGTGTCTTCCAGCTTTGGATCAGCATTCCGTCGATATCACATAATGATACAAGGAATACAGTAGAAGAAATAATTATGGCCCTTCATATTTTTGACAGATATAAAAGATGTGAAGGGCAATTCCTGTGTTATACACCGATGAGCTGTTACATTATCACCACCTACCTAATAAGCTGTAGGACCCTCTTTAGCCCGCAACACAGCTGCCACTCCGCAAGGCATCAATTTGATGAGGTGGCGATAGGTATGCTGGGGTATCTGTCAACAGCAGGTCCTCTGGTTCCCGTACATTTTGGGGTGGTGGTGATTTAGAGCGAAATCACTTTTCCAAGTCAAACCACAAATGTCCCATTAGGTTCATGTCAGGTGAATTTGGAAGTCAGGGCATTAACAGAAAGCCACCGGCATGTTCCTCGAACCACTCCTTAATGATTCTGGCAGCGTGACATAGCGCATTATCCTGTTGGTAATGGCCATCAGCTGCAGGGAACACAGTTGCCATAAATGGGTGCACTTGGTCTGCAACTAAGTTCAGATACCTGACAGCTGTCAGGGATTGTGCTACTGGGATAATGGAGCCTAAAGTGTCCCAAGAAAACATCGCGCACAGCATAACACTGCCGCTGCCTGTTTCTGCCCAACAGTGCATCCAGGTGTCATAGCCTCCATTGGCAATTGGTGTATTCACGCTCGGCCATCTATGTGATGCACCAGGAATCTTGATTCGTCAGACCAGGCCACTTTCTTCCAATCGCCCACGATCCAGTCTCGATCTTGGGCCCATTTCATGCATTGTTGGCGATTACGTGCAGTGAACATGGGGGCCCGGCTGGGTCTTACGCTACGCAGGATCATGTGCTGAAGGCTGTGATGAACTGTGTGCTGTGACACATTGCCCTGATCACCGCTGTTGTAACTGCAGGTGATTTGTCGCATTGTGACCCTGCGGTCGCTGTGAGCAATGTGCGACAGTCTCCACTACCCTCTGGCATTGATGAGCTGTGGGCGACACATGGATGGACGATGGTTCGTCGTTTGGCCATCTGTGCTCCTCTTTTCATACGTACTCACTCCAGCGGCACGTGAACAACCCACAAGCAGCAGCGTTTCCGATATCGTAGGTCCAAGGCACCATGCCATCACAAATCGGCAGCTTTTCCCCGTTCTGACTCCGAACACTTTGCTAACCGAAAGCTGGTCTTGGGGTTATATATATACACTATCGGACTAGCGTCAGAGGTACACATGCCAGAGGCACACGTGCACGTAGTCCTGCATCCAGTAGACGGTTGCGGATTGTTCGCACAGTTACCTCAGGTGCAACGGCAGCTTGGATTTGCGACACAGTGGATGTTCTGCTTGACAACGCCACTCTTATGCGTCGATCAGCCCGTCTGTGACTCCCGGTTCCACGTCTTCTCGCGTGGGAATGTTCCTCGGACCTTCTGCGCCACCATCGTACCACCACCGATACTTCTCGTCCAATTTGCTCCGCGATACGACCACCCGGCCTCGCGGAGTCCGACTAGACGACCTCGCTCAAAGTCCGATAACTGCTGAAATCGTACACGTCTTCCATGTCCAGGCATTGCAGCTTCTTCAGGGTCTTCGCACGTGTCCGTACGCCGACGACTGATTACATTCACTTCGCCGCACTCCTTAAATACCACCGACGATAATTTGCATATTATGCCGTGCTGTGGCGTAAGCGCTCACCAGTTGGTCCCGAAATTAACATCACACCTACGTACACTCGACCACATTAACATATGTAAATTTCATGATCGCCGCCCCGGTGGCGCAGTGGTCTAAGCGGTGGCCTCTGATCATTAGTCCGAACGGGGTCCGGGTTCGAATCCCGGTGAGGCATGGACGATGTGTTTGTCTTACGGCACTAGCTCTCTCCCTTCCCTGGAACCAGTGACCCTAAATTAGGGACGGGCGACTGCTTATAGCCCATTGAGTAGCTCACGGTGGTCGTTAAACCTCCAATCAAAAAAAAATTTCATGATCGTCCGCCAATTCCTTCTTGGTGTTCTTTTTTCACTTTCCGCCGTGTAGATGGAGATGGTCGGCTAACAGGTACGTGTAGTGAGGACGATAATCAACGAACGTCTGGCTTGTCAGGAAAAAGCTCCCCAGACCAGACCACTTCCACCGGTCTATTGAACCACAACTGTGCAACCAAGATCATACTGTTTACGCTATGTGCGAACCTGGCCATCTTCACGGTGCAGTAGGACACAAGACTCATCACTCCAGACGTCCTTCCATTTTTTTGGTTGGATGTTTAACGACCACTGTGAGCAACTCGATGGGCTATGAGCAGTCCCTAATTTAGGGTCCCTAGTTCCAGCGAAGAGAAAGAGCCAGTGCCGTAAGACAAGCACAACATCCATGCCTCGCCGGGATTCGAACCCGGACCCCTTACGGACGAATGGTCAGAGGCCATCGCTTAGACCACTGCGCCACCGGGGCGGCCTTTCCATATTTCGAGGGTCCATTGCCGACGTTTCTTGGCGTAGTCGTACGTAATCTCGTTGGCCTCCGTCCGTCGTACCCTCCGTCCGTCGTACGGCGCATTTGGAAATAGGTCGACCTGTGCTGGTGGGTGAGCTGAGCTGAGTGACACCCGAAGCTCACATATAGGATCAACAGCGTGTGGTTGATCAATGTGAGCCTTTCTGCTGGATGTCTGAGCATAGTTAATTAAGTCAGTAGTACGGGAGCAGCCAACAGGTGTGGCTGTTTCCGAAACACTGGCACCTTCCCTCCGGACCCCAACTAATTAGCCGCGGCGGTCAAATCGGCTTAAGCCACCACGTTTCTCTATTACTGGAAAACGTTTACTGATTCCCTACAGAGAATAGGTGTGCACCAGAGCTGAGGCGGGCTCGGGCTCTTAGAGAGAGGGAGAGCGAGAGAATTTTATATATAAATTTGATTTTAGATGATTTAGCAAATGAGATACTTTATACATAGTTGGTAAAGGGAATGTTTCATCAACTGGTTCTGGTTGGGTAGCGGGCATTCGGGATGGCTATTTATTCCGGGCTTGGGCAGAAATTACCATAGGCCTCGCATTAGTGTGTATCTTCAGAAAAGAAAAAGCGTTTTCAAGGACTACAGATATTGGATAATTTACCCCTTATCTCCACGCAGTAGCTCCCTACTAATTCTATTTAGCAACGTCCATATGACAGCGCATTATGGCACGATAATAGCAGCATTGTTTGAGCAACATACAATTGCAGCACCGCCAGATCGTTTTGGATACCCGGCCGCCCGATGCACTCAGGTGGAAACGAATAGTCAAAGAAAATCGTACAGTTACACTGTGAAAATAGATAGACTCCACATTTGAGAAATACATTGGTTAATTGCAGGAGGAGGAGAGAGTGGAAAAGGAGATGTTTTTTATTAAGGGTTGAACAGGTTAGCCAGTTTTCGGGCCCGGGCTTTATCTTGCAATATAAAATTCGGGCTCCGAAAATTGAGCCCGAGCTCTGCTCTAGTGTGCACAATATGTGGTAGCCGCACGTGACGTTAATATCACGTGGTAGTTCTTATCGCTCCAAATATGTAAGACAGGCAGTGTTCTTAATGCAATGCTTAATCTGTAATATGAAAAAGAAAATTCCTCGTTTTGGTACATAATAAGCTGCTGTTTTTCGTATTCACTTTTTATGCTATGCAACCACAGAACAAAAGAAAAATGTATCGTCAAAGAAAATCTTGGATAACGAATCATTTTAAGAAACATGTTTATTGTATATTATTTTTAATCGAATAAGGTGCTCTGATCTTGATTTCAACTTCTTAGGTGGTCAGTTCTTCCTACAACATACAGTTACGGAAAAATTAATGGCAACTCTGGAAATTTCTGACGTTTTTGGGTTTTCAGTGTTTCTACAAAAGTAAATATGCAGATATTACTCACAATATATATATATATATATAGGGATGTAAGGTCAGGTGATGCGTAACATCACAGCCTCTCCTTGACAAATGTCAACCCCGCCTTCTCTTGGTGCATCCTGTTCCCACTAAAGGGGCTCTGACGACCGCCAATAGCGGTATAACTATACCATCGGGATTAGAGGAAATTCTATCCCACACTCACCAACCCGCTTGGCCAGCGTGGTGAGTTATGGCCAAACCCCTCCAAAATGATTCCACAACTTAAATCTTGGCCCTCAGTCTCCGGCAGCTGGAATATACCTGGCCAAGGCAGCGGCCAGTGCGACATGAAGGCAGAGGGTGCTAAGAATCCCCGGAGGACCGGACTAGGCTGCCATCTGATGCTGACCTTGGCTACGTACAATGAACGCTCCCTATCTTCTGATTCAAGGCTTCTTGAATTGGAAGAGGAACTACAAAGGATCAAGTGGGACATCGTGGGGCTAAGTGAGGTAAGGAGAAAAGGAGAAGATCTCATCGAACTGAAAAGTGGACATCTCTTCTACTATCGTGGGACAAATACTGGCAGAACTAGTGGTGTTGGATTTATAATAAACAAGAAACTGAAGGATAAAGTTGCAGAAGTTGAAAGTTCCTCTGACAGAGCTGCACGACTTGTTATCCAACTCTCAAAAAGATACCAGGCTCAGATTATTCAAACTTATGCACCCACCACAAGTCATCCTGAAGAAGAAATTGAAGAATTTTATGAGGAAATTTGTCATCTAAATAATAAAGGTAAGCAGCACTTGAAAATAATTATGGGAGATTTCAATGCAAAAATAGGGCAACGGCAACAGAATGAAACTTCAGTAGGTAAATTCGGTCACGGCAACAGAAACCAGCGTGGAAATACTCTCGTTGAGTTTGCAGAGGCAGAAGGGTTTTTCATCTTGAACTCCTTCTTCAAGAAAAAGCCACACAGGAAATGGACATGGAGACATCCAATTGGGACGACAAGTGAAATTGATTTTATTATGTGTAACAAAAAATTCGTCATAGAAGACTGCAGTGTGCTAAACAAGTTCAACACAGGTAGTGACCATAGATTGGTGAGATGTAAGATGCACCTCAACACTAAACTTGAACGTGGCAAGCTCATAAGACAAACAAAATCTATTGACATAACCAACCTTAAAAAACACCATAATACCTTCAAGTTGGAACTGAAGAACAGATTCTCTGCTTTAGAAGGCCTAACATCGGAAGAAGTGGACATCTCTGAAGTTAACAGAAAAGTAACTAAAGCTCTTATGGAAACAGCAACAAAATTAGCTGGGTCTAACAACAAGTTGCATGTAAATAAATTATCAGGAAAAACGAGAATGTTGATGCAAGAAAGAAGAGAGATGAGGACAACTAAAGAAGATGTGACTTCCAAAGTGGAATATATAGAGCTATGCAAGACAGTAAGAAAAAGTATCACTGAAGACGTAAGAAAATTCAACTGTGAACTAGTGAGGAAAGCAATTGAAAACAACCAATGCCTAAAGATAGCAAAGGGACATCTCAGTAAGGGAAGAAAACAGATTATGGCACTGAGAAAAGAAGATGGTTCTGTAACAAGAAATAGAGGCGAAATTTTGACAAGAGTGAAAGATTTCTACTCCAAATTATATGAAAGGGATGATACATGCACTCTAGACATCATGAAAGATACCAGTACCAGAGTTCCTCCAGTCCTTCCATCAGAAGTTGCACATACAATCAAGAACATGAAGCGGGGAGAAGCTCCAGGAGAAGCTCCAGGAGAAGATGGAATTACTGTAGACATCATACAAGAAGCAAGTGGAGAAATCGAAACAGTACTCGCCCAAATTTTCACTCGATGCCTTAACGAAGGAAAGATTCCTGAGGATTGGAACACCGCTACAATGATCCTGCTACATAAGAAAGGTGACATTGAGGATCTCGGAAACTACAGACCTATCAGCCTCCTATCAGTAGTTTATAAAATCTTCACTAAAGTTCTTTCACACCGCTTGAAGGTAACACTGGACATGGCTCAACCGAGAGAACAAGCTGGATTCAGGAGTGGCTACAGCACAATAGATCATATCCACGTGCTGAGAGAACTAATTGAAAGAGCGAGGGAATATGAACTTCCATTGTGCATGGCTTTTATCGATTATGAAAAAGCCTTTGATTCGGTGAAACCATCAGCAGTTACAATGGCTCTGAAAACCTGCGGTATTGAAGATGCATACATTAATATTATTAATAACATCTATGAAAATGCAAGTGCAAAGATTAGGCTGTTTGAAAATACAACACACGTAAAAATTGGAAAGGGAGTGAGACAAGGTGACACCATATCTTCGAAGCTCTTTAATGCCACATTGGAGGGTGTTTTTCAGTCGCTGAGCTGGGAAAACAAGGGGATAAAGATTAATGGAGATTATCTAACCCACCTTCGTTTTGCTGATGACGTAGTCATTTTTGCAACTACCCCATCAGAGCTGCAGAGTATGATCCAGGAACTTGCTGACAAGAGTAAAGAAGTGGGATTAAAAATGAACTTTCAGAAGACAAAAGTGATGTTCAATGCTTTTACAAGAAATGAAGATTTATCGATTGATGGAGAAAAGCTGGAGATAACAGACACGTACGTTTATCTTGGACAGCAGATATCAAGTGAGGGTCACATTGATGAAGAAATTAATCGGCGTACAAAACTTGCCTGGAGAGCTTTTGGAAGAAACAGCATAATTTTCAAGAGCAATATGCCATTATGTCTTAAAAGAAAAGTGTTGATCAATGCATCCTTCCAGTGCTTACGTATGGTGCAGAGAAGTGGACCTTAACTAAAAGAGACATACAAAGGCTGCAGACAACTCAAAGCAGTATTAAGAGGTGCATGTTTGGTGTAACCAGGAGAGATAAGAAGAGGAACTCGTGGATCCGAAAAATGACAAGAGTGGAAGACATCATGATCAGAGTTAAATCCCTGAAATGGCAATGGGCTGGACATACTGCCAGAAGGACAGATCATCGATGGACAGCCGAAATTTTAGATTGGATTCCAAGGGACAGGAAAAGACCCAGAAGAAGACCACATGGGAGATGGGTGGATGAAATTCGAAAGTATGCAGGGGTGACATGGAGGAGACTGGCACAAGACAGACCGTTGTGGAGGAAACTTGGGGAGACCTTCGTCCAGCAGTGGATTGATAATGGTTGACAATGATGATGATGATGATATATATATATATATATATATATATATATATATATATATCATTTTAAAGCACAATTCACGCAGAAGCCAAATCAGTTTACAGAATGGGAATATCTTTAACAGAACTTAAGTTTTGAACAGAAATGTGCTGCGAAACAGAAATCATGTCCAAATACAATTACGTACCTAATATTTCGTTGGGTGACCTTTTGATTTAACAACGGCTGCACACCTGTTGGGCATGGAGTCCACCAACTTACGCAACATATCGGATGAAATACAGTTGTGCCAAACGTCAGTAATTGCGTTAATCAGTTCCGCTTTATTTGCGGGGGACGTTCGTGCACTTTTCTTTTCGGAGTGCGCCACAAATTCTCAATCTGGTTCAAGTCTGGCGAATTACCAGGCCAAGGAAAAGGCACAACATTGCCTAAATACGTCACATAAGCTTTAATGATTTTTGCACGGTGGCATGGGGCCGAATCGTCCTGGAAGATGTATGGCTGACCCTGGAACAAATCACGTCCTGAAGGCACTATCTTGTCCTGGAAGATACTTTTGTATACCTGTGCATTAACAGTGCTCTCACGAACATGGATTCTGCTCACTCCAGCAGCAGCAAAACATCCCCAAATCACAACACTGCATGGACACGTTCTTGTCTTAAGTGTGCAAGGGGGATGCAACGCCTCGTTATTTCGTCGAAACACTCTGCACCCCGCGTCGTTACCGTCGATGTTCAAGTTTGTCTCATCACTAAATAACGCACCTTTCAGTTTTCCGTTCTTTATGTTCCTTTGCCCATTCTAAACGTTCCTTGCATTGTACATTAATTAGCAATGGCTTCTTTACCGCCCTATGAGACGTCAGACCCATAGAACGTAACCTGTTCCTCAATATTTGAAGACAAACAACAGTACCAGAGCTCTCCCGCAATTCTTTGGCAAGAATTGTTGAAGAGACGAACCTGTTTCGCAGACATAACCGTTTCAACGCGTTGTTACTTCTAGGAGTTGTTTTCATTTTCGGCCACATTTTCCCAACCTGCCATTCTTGATTCCACCCATTTCACGGATCTTCGGCAGCTGCCGTCCAACTATGCTCTTGTTCACCCCAGTTATCCAGGCAATTTCTGCATTGCTTTTGCCGAATTCACTTAGTCACCATTCGCGAAGCTTTTCATGATGAAATATCACCAATCTTCCTATAACTGCATCACAGTTTGCACAGAATAAACGAAATACACTCTAAACTTCAGATTTGCACTGTGGTCCACAGGAGTAACGACTACAAATTCACCAATGCAAACGAACTACCTACGCGCACTGCGAAAACGTCTGGAATAACCCCACGCACATCACCTGCCCTTTATATTGCCTGTACGTGGGCGTACAAGCGTCGGCTTGTAGCAACGACGACGCCATTTCGCATAACAAAGTGTGCTTCCTTCGCATCACATTTCTGGTCATAACTTGAGTTCTGTTAAAGATATTCCCATTCCGTAAACTGAGTTAGCTTCTTTAAAATGATAAATATATATATATTAAGTATTGTGTGCATATTTACTTTTGTAGCAACACTGAAAATCCCAAAACGTCAGAAATTTCCAAAGTTGCTATTAATTTTTCCGTAACTGTATAAGGAATTTAATTTATACTCATGATTCATTTGTTTATGTTCTGGTTGACTTTATATTTCTTTTTATAATGCTTTGATTCAGTTTCCTACATGACAAACAATGGATTTGAAGGCTGCCAAATTCTTGATCAATAATTCATTTTGCATTTATTTATTAGGGGTAAGCAAAAGTTTCCGCCGCCCCCGCTAGCGGGCGCTGTAGGGGTCTAACCGGCCGAAGACCCGTGCTGTCAGTTCATACATGAAGCCAAGCGTGGCGGTCAATAAAGTTCATTTGCGGCCCTGTTTGTTATCCATGTTTAATTTAGAGAAAAGTGCGAGTGAAGCATACGGTTCAATATGTCAGGCGTACGGCGAAACGGCTTTGTTTAAGAAAGGCGATCTAAAGTTGGAAGACGAGACACGTGCAGGTAAACCGCAGAAACTCGCAGACGAGGATCTGGAATCGCTGTTCCAAGAGGATGCCACGCAACTGGCGAAACGTTTGAAAGTGGCTTGATCGACGGTGGTACGGCGTCTACAGGCCTTGGGAAAGATTGGTAAGTGGGCTCCGCATACTTTAACGGAGCGTAATATTGGTCAACGATTAGGCATCTGCATGTCGTTGCTGAAGAGGTTTTAAGGGAAGAATTTCTTGAATTTTGTACTACCAAATTTCATTTATTTTCATTAAAGTTATAAATTAATGTCTGAAACAGAAAAACGCCATTTCCTGTAATTTTTTCCCCCAGGAAATGGGCATGCTGATGAATTTTCCAAAAGCGTTCTGTGAAGTAACGTAAATGTTTCATCCTGTGCACTGTTTATCTCACCCCACCCCTCTCTTCCATTTTTTAGCTTTTTTAAAAATCTATTCAAAAGTCATTTGTTATTTAGGAATCGCATAATGTAATCATGTTTTGAGGATAAAGAGTGTAATGTGATGAATTCTCTTAGATTTGTGTTTATTCACCCAGGGAAATCTTTCTCATAACTATATTAACGAAACAAGCTCCTGAAAACTGGAGCACTAAACGTATTTTTCTCTTTGGGCTTCTATTTTCTTTCGAGAAACTACAAACAGTTTCGATAAAAAAGAAACAAAGAATTTCAGAGGAACAAAAAATTTGTCCATGTAGCCTAAATTTTATGACAGCATGAATCACTCATAAAATTCGGTTCCTTTTCATTGTATTATTGTAACTGATATAGCCTTAAGAGTGTGTAATTGGCATGTATGTTATCTATTATTCAGATACTTAAACATTTTTTTTTTCATTTTTAGTTCTCTTCAAGCGTGAACTCCAAAAAACCCGAATACTCAAGAATTATTTTGCAACGTGATCATCCGTGAAAATGATCTGAAGAATTTCTACACCCAACAACAGGTGATTTTCCAGTAGAAAATCTCCAGCGGCATAAGAACATAAATTTTGTGTTTTTAAGCATTTTTGCTATTTTCTGTTCTGTCAATAAAACAATATTAAAAAGTTCGTTGTTTTCCATATCTCATTACAGTTGTTTCTGAGTGTTTGACGTTGAGAAATTGAAGAATTGATCTGACACGATTCAATTAAATTTTACAAATTTACACTGGCGTGCAAAAATTACGGACGAGACATTTTTTCGAATGCAACGTCGTGCAGAAGTGCTCCACATCGACTCAAATCATACCATAAGATCTCCAAGATGTAAGAATATGGGACAAGTGAGCAAAACCGTCCAAACAAGGAATACAAAGGCACTTTATTGAAAAGGTAGCTTCGAGCACAACTGGACAGAAACGTCCATGTGACAGACGGCTGCCAAGAAAAATCCAGTCTTCAGTAGGGTACATGATCACCCCTGACTACGTTGCAAGATTTACACCGTCTGTCCATGCTGAGGACGAGGTTGCCAAGGAGCTGTTGAGGCCCATTCCTCATGTAGCGCCAATCGCAGCTGCGGAATCGTTGCTGGTGATGTGCTGCCAAGCGTCTTCCGAGGTCCCACACGCGTTCGATTGGATGTCGGTTCGGGGACCTTGCGGGCCAATCCATGCGTTGAATATCTTCACTCACCAATAGCTCTGCGACAGCCACTGTACGATGAGGTGTAGCGTTGTCGTCCATGAAGAGGAACTCAGGACCCACAGCACCTCTAAACAGACGCACGTGAGGCAGGAGAACCTCTGTACGATAGCGGACACCAGTGACTGAACCTGCTTGGAAGATGTGGAGGTCAGTATGGCTACCAAGCATGATACCGCCCCAAACGAGAACTCCGCCACCTCCAAACCTGTCCCTTTCGATGATGCTCGAGGTGTGATTGCGTGTTCCCTGCTCTCTCCAGATGTGTATACGTCCAGAATCTCTCGTCAGACTAAATCGGCTCTCATCCGTAAAGAGAACTCGACCCCATTGCTGATGTGTCCAGTTCTTGTGTTTCTGGCACCACAGAAACCGCCGTCTCCGATGAGCAGGCGTTAATAGCACACACCGTACTGGTCGTCGTGCAAATAGACCGTACCATGATTTTTATGTTAGTCGAAATGTTTCATTATTATTGTTGGTAAATACATTAAAACTCCCGCCATTTATTCTTTCAATTACAAACCGAAATACATATATATTCAACAGAAGTCTTTCAGTGATCACACTCACGCATTCAGATTAGGAACCTCCCTCCGTATCGCCTGGGGAAAGAATTCCGAAGTTCCCGTCAAAGACCCCGTTGTGAATGTGTCAAGCAAATGGTGCCAAACAGGTTTTTTATTTCACGTGGAAAGCTTTTCCGTCACCAACCAGGGCCGGCTAGAGTCTACGGGCCTGAGCCTGCCACGCCCCCACTGCCGAAAGGAGTCCGATCGTCAAAGATCACAGCGGTATTTTCGCCGCTATAAGCTTGTTTTGTGTCGTCGCTTAGTTAAAATTTTCTCCGATTCTTACGATTTCTTTTCCAAATAACGGGATACAGTCGACTTATTTCTTTACCTATTACAATTTGAATATGTCAGCATAAACAACGGGAGTAATTTTTACATCGTTTATATAGGTACGAATGTTAACCTAATTTGTGTACCCACACACAAAGAAAACAAATCTGGAAAATATAACTAAACAGATGAAATGATGTACATAATCATGCATGGCTTTACTCTTTTTTAATCAAAAACATAACAGCTGCCTGAGCAATTGATTTTCAGTACGCAATTTTAATATCAGGAATGAAGATAACAAAGTTATCGCACTCGACTTTCCATTCCATTATTTCCGACTATTTCAGTTCCGAAATAAAAGATGGGGCAATGAACACAAATTTCAGAAACAGGGAAAAAAAAAATCAGTATTACACTGATCGTTAGGAATACTTCATTTAGCATACCAGGACAATAAGAATGCAGGAAAATTTTCTATATAACTTTGTTACCACACACACAATTCCTTGCCCTGACAGAAACTGATTTACTATTTTACTTTACCTGCAAAGGTCTATATATTTTGAAGCACTTACTAAATGTTTGGACTTCAGAGTTTCTTTCTAGTAGTCTCAAAACAAAGCCACACAAAAGATATTTGAATGACTGTTTTTGACGAAGAAAATCCAGGTGATACTGTGTATAAAAATTCAGGTATGACTGTGTATTATTGATGAGGAAAATCACTTGGATTTTCCTCGTCACCTTTACACAGGGCATGTGGGGAAAACTGCCCCATTCTTATATTCACCCACTTAATAAAATTCATGTGCAGTGGATACGACAAATATATATATATATGGAATTAAGTTTGAAACTGGGTGTTATGTTATATGTATACATATCCCTTTAAGCACAACTTCACAGGCTTCACACAAGATTTGGGTTTCCCACCACCTTTTCAGATCACATCTGGGAAAATTATTTCATTCTTATGATCCCCCACTTAACAAAACATATGTGGAGTGCCACTGATACATAAAACATACACACGTCCATATGAAGGTCTGTTAAGCGGATACAACAATACATAGACACACATTCATATAAAAGTCTGTCACATGGATATGACAAATACATATGGAATTAAGTTTGAAACTGGGTGTTATGTTATATGTATACATATCCCTTTAAGTACAACTTCACAGCCTTCACACAAGATTTGGGTTTTCAGTCAAAAATTATTTCATTCTTATGATCCCCCATTTAACAAAAATCATGTGGAGCATCACTGATACATAAAACATACACATGTCCATATGAAGGTCTGTTAAGCGGCTACAGTACATACACACACATCCATATAAAAGTCTGTCACATGGATATGAAAAAACAGATGGAATTAAGTTAGTAACTAGATGTCATGATTGTAAAATTTTGCCAGCACTTTATGTAAAATATTAAAGAAAAAAAAAGCTGTGTTCCATTTGGCTTTTGAAAGCCACTCATTACAATTATTTAAAGTTTTAGTGGGACCGTTTTTGTGGTGGTGGTGGTGGTGGGGGGGGGGGGGGTTTGCTTTGATAGGATATTTCGGAAAGCTCACCATGCACGCTTTACCATGATCACTCTCTAAAAAATTATTTGCAACAGTATCAAGTAGTAAAGTGCAGTGAAATATGTAGTATTCAGCTACACAAGCAAACTGTAAGAGCAGCCATTTGAATTTTTAATTTGTTAAATAAGATGTTACAGGAAGATGGGTGCCAATTTAATCAAAACACATCCACAGTAGCTTGGGAGCTCCTTGTTCAGGGTGGGTAATAGTAACATATCATCATCATTGTCAACCATTATCAATCCACTGCTGGACGAAGGTCTCCCCAAGTTTCCTCCACAACGGTCTGTCTTGTGCCAGTCTCCTCCATGTCACCCCTGCATACTTTCGAATTTCATCCACCCATCTCCCATGTGGTCTTCTTCTGGGTCTTTTCCTGTCCCTTGGAATCCAATCTAAAATTTCGGCTGTCCATCGATGATCTGTCCTTCTGGCAGTATGTCCAGCCCATTGCCATTTCAGGGATTTAACTCTGATCATGATGTCTTCCACTCTTGTCATTTTTCGGATCCACGAGTTCCTCTTCTTATCTCTCCTGGTTACACCAAGCATGCACCTCTCCATGCTTCTTTGAGTTGTCTGCAGCCTTTGTATGTCTCTTTTAGTTAAGGTCCACGTCTCTGCACCATACGTAAGCACTGGAAGGATGCATTGATCAAACACTTTTCTTTTAAGACTTAATGGCATATTGCTCTTGAAAATAATGCTGTTTCTTCCAAAAGCTCTCCAGGCAAGTTTTGTACGCCGATTAATTTCTTCATCAATGTGACCCTCACTTGATATCTGCTGTCCAAGATAAACATACGTGTCTGTTATCTCCAGCTTTTCTCCATCAATCGATAAATCTTCATTTCTTGTAAAAGCATTGAACATCACTTTTGTCTTCTGAAAGTTCATTTTTAATCCCACTTCTTTACTCTTGTCAGCAAGTTCCTGGATCATACTCTGCAGCTCTGATGGGGTAGTTGCAAAAATGACTACGTCATCAGCAAAACGAAGGTGGGTTAGATAATCTCCATTAATCTTTATCCCCTTGTTTTCCCAGCTCAGCGACTGAAAAACACCCTCTAATGTGGCATTAAAGAGCTTCGGAGATATGGAGTCATCTTGTCTCACTCCCTTTCCAATTTTTACGTGTGTTGTATTTTCAAACAGCCTAATCTTTGCACTTGCATTTTCATAGATGTTATTAATAATATTAATGTATGCATCTTCAATACCGCAGGTTTTCAGAGCCATTGTAACTGCTGATGGTTTCACCGAATCAAAGGCTTTTTCATAATCGATAAAAGCCATGCACAATGGAAGTTCATATTCCCTCGCTCTTTCAATTAGTTCTCTCAGCACGTGGATATGATCTATTGTGCTGTAGCCACTCCTGAATCCAGCTTGTTCTCTCGGTTGAGCCATGTCCAGTGTTACCTTCAAGCGGTGTGAAAGAACTTACTAAATGTTTGGACTTCAGAGTTTCTCATATACTCATACATAAATGTGGAGATGCGGGTTAACTTCCTAATCCAGGACAACATAATTTTCAAGTTTTTGGAGGCATATCAACTTCCATTCTTAATCTGTTGTTTTATTTCTTATTTTTGAATTTCTTTTGTTATTTTCTTTGATTAGCCACATTCTTATCATAGGCTGCATTACGTGTTACTTGTTTTTTTTGCTCTTTGTTTGCAGTTATATTCCTCCTCTTAGGGACTTTCTCTTGCACTTGACCACTTGTGTTATGTGCAGTGGCAGGTTTAAGAGTAGACAATTTTCTCTTCGATTTTGATTTGTTCAGTTGATCGTTTCGTGCTTTGCAATAATTATTTAGCAAAATATTGACCATATGGTTTATGCACATTTTGGCCAACTTTAGTGAACTATTGCTACAACTGCAGTTAAATTTTGATATGGTATCAGATGTTTCAAGCTTTTCTACAGTAAGTTGACAAACAAGTTGTTTCTGCTTACCACATTCAATGAAGGCCTGCTCGTGCTCTTCCTGAAGAATAGCTTGAAACACCTGAAACATTTTTAATACAACCTTCACTGTGAACTCCTCTGGCCATGCGAGACCCCCTCCCCCTATCTATAAGCTGTAAATATTTGGCAACTTCTTCATCAGAGCATTCGTAATCCAATTTCCTATCACAGGCCAAAGTTTTTTTACAATCTGGGCACTGTATTTTTTTTTTTTTTTTGAACTTTATTTGCTATGTAACCAGCTATGTATACTAAAACAGACATAACTGATTCAGATATATCTACACTATCACACAAGTGCAAAATATTGTCAAATGTGTGAGAGAAGCAATGCTGCTCATCATTTACTTCTTCTTGGGGAAAAAGAGAACTGTTTCAGTTTAATTTCACCACATTTGTATGATTGCATTTGAACCAAATTCATGACTTTTAATTTTCTTTCTGACTCAAGAACTTGTATCACAGATATATTATAATTCCCCCCACTCAACTGCCTGTACTGTCCAAAACGAGCTTCTAAGCAATCTGTTTGAAATTTCCCAAACAAAATGTATGATGGTTTTAAAGTTTCGAACATATAATTTGTTAAATGAACAAGACAATCTGTAGTATGTTGAAGTGGAAACTGTGTTTCTTTGGATAAACAACCACCTTTTTCAGGCACAGCAAAACCTGATAAAGTGGATGTATCTTTACATCTATATATATTGATCCAAGCTTGTAGCCGTGAACTGAACTTCTTTAGAAATGTAATATTGTTGTCAAGTATGTTGTGTAGTGGATCACAGCTGCTGTCACATAGATGTTTTCCCTTAGTTGGATATTTTACATTTACAATTTTCCACCATGTGCTCATTATTGTAATAAATTCTTTGGTCTGTAATAAATCACTACCAAACTCTTTTGCAGTACATTCTAAAGCAGCTATATTTGTTTCATGAAAAATGTCAACAGCATGTTTAACATTTTGCCGTTCAACAGATATTGGGTACAAAACTTTCTGGGAGAGTTTTGGTGCTTGTTTAATGTTAAGATTTTGCTCTTTATTGTATATTTTTTGAAGATGTGCGAGACTAGCAACACAAACTTTGTTAAAGTCATTCATAGATGGATAAAAGAAAGTCTGATTTGTATATGACTGATTGAGCCAATTATTACGAACTGCTTTCAACAAATGAACAGTGTCGAACAACAAAAACAAGCGCAAATTCTCATTAATGGGATTAATGATACTGGATACAAGGTTACCACCACATAGAAGTGTGAACATATTGCGATTAATCCTATTGTTATCAGATATTAATGCAAGTACCTGATATCCAGAATCATTAAGAATTTTCAAAACCTTAAGTGTGAATGTCTGTAATTGTTCAGCAGTTAAGTTTTTTACAGGAATAAATGCAACAATGTCTTTATTTTTGGAAAACACAGATGTTATCATGAATGCTTGTATTGTTGTGGCTTCAGAAGAGATGTTTTGAGAAATGCCTTCTATTTTCCCTCCTTTAAAACGCACACCAGGGGAAACATAAATTTCATCCAGTAGAACATTTACTACCAGTTGTCTTTCCTCAAGAAGTTTTGATTTCTCTCGCAGATAAAGCACATGCCTATTAATAATACCACTGCCACAGGTATCTAACGTGGAAGCAATTTTTTTCAAATAGACTGGATAGGGCAAGCTTAGAGACTCGCTGTTTCGTAACATAACATATGCAGATGGATGACAAAAATGAATTTTTGCAGCAAACAGTAACAACTGAGGGCTATAGCGGTACTGTTTAGCAGTTAAAAGTTTTAATTGCTCTATGATAAACAGTATTTTTGAAATAATTGAATTAGAAGATTCTTCATTTTGTTGTATGTCATCTGCATATGTTTTTAACAATGAAAGTGCAGTATTCAGTTTAGCCACAGGTGTGACTGCCTGTGAAGAAAAGGAACTGAGGTGTGATAACAGACATTCAAATTTTGTCCATCGATCACACTTTTTTTCATGACCCAGAACCCATACCAAATTTTTAACATTATATGGTATGCCATCATATCAAGCATCCAATTGCAAATCAGAAAATATTTTTAAACAAATGGGCATCTTAGGGCAGTCAGAAGAATCAATCTTATAAAAAAGAATGAAATCATCATTTTTCAAACTGAAGAAACCATTTAAATTTTTATTTCCATAATGAGTAACAAAATCATTAAATGAATTTATTACATCATTTTCATTCCAGTTTTTAAAACTGGGTTCATCACGTTGTTGCATTTGAAGCATGCATGTTTCTGGTGTTTTTCATTTGGGGGGGTGGCTCATATGATAAATATGAGGGCTGGTTAGGGAAGATTGTTGGATGAGCATCTTTGGCTAATGCCAGGTGTGTACGCGGCACAACCAATAAACTCCCATCACCCCTGGTAATACGATCTTCCCTAATCACAAACTGCTCACTGAAGTGCTCAACGCACACAACTGAATTGTCATTGGGTTGAAAATCCTTCCGGTTGATTTGGCGGATCCACTGAGCTCGAAGTTCTGGGTCTTTTGGAAAATGGAAAGATGAAACATAAGCGCTTGCTTTCCCCGGGTAGGTGTAGTTGGATTTGCATCCAGGAACACATCATCTCCTAGGCATCAACACATTAAATAAACAAATATCAAGAAATAAATTTAATAATGCATAAAACTGATGAACATTAGTGTTCTCCCTAGATTTTTACAGCTAGGGGGCAAGTAATTTTAGCTGGGTGGTATTTTTAATGACCCCTTCTCCAATAAAAAATAAAAAAGTTTTCCTTAACATTATTATACTTATTAAACATCTTAAGTGGTGTGATAGGCATTAATGCAACATAACATGATAAACAGTTAAAAAATTGTGCAAAAATGGTTTAAAAAATGAGTATTTACTAAGAAATTACATTTGACACAGATTTTTTTTTTTTTTTGATTGGAGGTTTAACGACCACCATGAGCAACTCAATGGGCTATAAGCAGTCGCCCGTCCCTAATTTAGGACACTGGTTCCAGGGAAGGGAGAGAGCCAGTGCCACAAGACAAACACATCATCTATGCCTCACCAGGATTCGAACCCGGACCCATTTCGGACGAATGATCAGAGGACATCACAGACCACTGCACCACCGGGGCGGCTTTATATATATATTAAAGGTTTAATTACCACAGTAAGCAGCTCGATAGGCTATAAGCAGCCACTTGTCCCTAATTTAGGGCCACTGGCTCCAGGGAAAGAAGACAACAAGTGCCGTAAGACAAACAACATCCATGCCTCACCGGGATTCGAACTTGGACCCTTCTCTGAAGAATTGTCATAAGCCAGCGCTTAGACCACTGTGCCACCAGGGCGGTAACACAGATTTTAGCCAGTTTTCATCAACACTGATGGTGTATGTGGAAATAAGTTTTTCATTCTTACTATTATGTGCTATGTGAAAACATTCGTTAAAGGAAATATAGCTGGGCGGCAGAAAAAATTAAGTGACAGGGTCGCCCAGTAAAAAGGCTCTAGGGAGAACACTAAACATAAAATTATTGCAATTGCATGCGTTTTCATTTTAAATTATATGATATCAAGTCTATCATACGATATCAAGTTACATCTTAAAAATATTTTTAAGATTGGGGCAGAAATTTTTTTCACATGTCTCTGCTCTATCCTGTTTGTTTGAGGCCTTAACAACCACCATGAGAAACTTGATGGGCAATAAATAAGCAGTCACTCATCTCAAATTTAGGGCCACTTGTTCCAGGGAAGGGGACAGGCCAATGCCATAACACATCAACTGCTTCATCAGGATTTGAGCACAATATGTTATGATACATGAATTAATGCGTGCATCATAACATATTAAAATATCCCAAACCCATCTTGGATGAATAGATCAGAAAGCAGTGCTTAGGCCACTGCATCACTGGGACAGCTACAGAATGTATTTCATATAAATTAACTTGAAGTCTTCCCTTTGTATTAGAAAATTCATTTAGTAAACAGTTACATTCAATTTTATCGTTAATATTACTAAGCATATTTAGAGAAGAGTAATATCATAGCTTCCTAGCAAAATTCCCATTCTTGTGTGCTATTTTGGGGAAGAAAACCCTATTAATGCTCATAAAAACAGACATGCAAAACCATTTTAAGACAGCAGTTTATCAAGGCGTTACTTTAAAATCGATTGGGTTTTGATGAAACATTTTGCTGTTTCATGTTGCTAAGAAAGCTATTTTACAATGGTCATTCGTATGTTAGTCTCACGATAATCCAATTTCAGGTTATTCATGATAGTGTTATAAAAACGTTCGAGAGCTTTGAGCCAAGAGAAAGAAATATTCATTCCTGATTTTCCATTACCACAGAGACAGTCACTAGTGAGTAGCGTTCCCCCATGGTCAAAGCGACAACACACTTTGCCCCACGGTAAGCCTAACCATGTGCTTCAACATAAATAAACGATAAGCAATCAGATTCGTCTGTTTATCGTTAGCAACACAATAATACGACTCGATTAACCTCAATTAACTTACCTTTAATGTCGAAGTTTTTGTGCATCCAACCAATTAAGTAGTTTGAGAAATTGCAAAACACAGTCACAATCACTACTCAAATGTGCAATCAAAGCGACTGGGACTCTCTCGTACGGACTCCTCTGCTGACGTCATAACGCAAACATTACTCCAATGCTCTGGCCCGTCAGAATCTAGTTTGGCCCTGCACCAACGCACAGGGAAGCTCGAGGCTGAAGAGCGAAGCCACAATGACGTCACACAGTGATAGGCAGGGCCATCTATGAGATAGATTATGCGTGAAGTAAGAAGATTTTTTCATCACCTACGTCATCAGCGACCCTGTGATTTTCTTTTTTTTTTTTTTTTTTTGATTGGAGGTTTAACGACCACCGTGAGCAACTCAATGGGCTATAAGTAGTCGCCCGTCCCTAATTTAGGGTCACTGGTTCCAGGGAAGGGAAAGAGCCAGTGCCGTAAGACAAACACAACATCCATGCCTCACCGGGATTCGAACCCGGACCCCTTTCGGACGAATGATCAGAGGCCATCGCTTAGACCACTGCGCCACCGGGGCGGCGATTGGAGGTTTAACGACCACCGTGAGCAACTCAATGGGCTATAAGCAGTCGCCCATCCCTAATTTAGGGTCACTGGTTCCAGGGAAGGGAGAGAGCCAGTGCCGTAAGACAAACACAACATCCATGCCTGACCGGGATTCGAACCCGGACCCCTTACGGACGAATGATCAGAGGCCAACGCCTTAGACCACTGCGCCACCGGGGCGGCCCTGTGATTTTCAGTGCCATCTATAGAAAAAGTTGTTCCCTAAACATAACTAAAGCTTCCCCCTTAAGAACAAAATAAAGGTGGGTTCTTCAGAAACCTAAATTTTCTGTGTGGCAGAAAAATTTCACTGAGTAAGGGGTTGTCTATTACCTGTTTCCTTAGAACTTGTATCCACCTCAGCCTAGCCTGAGGCTGGAAACGTTCCTGGTTCTTATTGTGGCGGAAAGAAAGAACGAATGCAATATTACTGTGCTTACTTAGTGTAACACATGCTTTACACAAGCAACCATAATTCCTTTTTGCACTTTCAGGTTCTTTTTTTTTTTTTTTTTTTATTGGAGGTTTAACGACCGCCGTGAGCAACTCAATGGGCTATAAGCAGTCGCCCGTCCCTAATTTTAGGGTCACTGGTTCCAGGGAAGGGAGAGAGCCAGTGCCGTAAGACAAACACAACATCCATGCCTGACCAGGATTCGAACCCGGACCCCTTACGGACGAATGATCAGAGGCCAACGCCTTAGACCACTGCGCCACCGGGGCGGCACTTTCAGGTTCATCTCTGCAAACGCAGACAACACAAACAGTAAATAAACATTGTTAAATTTTCACTGCCAATGCGTTATAAATTTCACAGTGTTACCAATTTCATCCACCCATCTCCCAAAAACAAAAAAATGTAATAAATTGATTTGTTAAAGTCGATTTCGGAATAGCGATAAAACACTTGTGGGCGGCAGCACGTCCATGATAACCGAGCAGATGGGCTTCCTTACGGATGGTATTTATCGAAAGAACACTCCCGGATGCCTGTTGAAACTCCTCGCGGATGTGGCCCATCGATTTGGTGCGGTTCTTCCGAATTTCTCTGGCCAGCACCCTTCGGTCTCTTGACTCCCAGTTTTGTGGGTCTGCCGTGTCGGGGCACATTCCGACAGTCACCTCTCATCTTCCACTAGCCAATCACGTAGGCCACTGTCGATTTTGGGTGCTTCAACTCGCTGGATATGTCACGTATGGATCGGCCATTTATGTGATACCCGACGATTACACCATTCTCGAAATCAGAGAGCTCCGAACTGCGTGACATCTTGCATGCGACTGGTTGCGTAATTGCGTTGTTGTTTCCCACACGATATTTAACGGCGGCGGCAGTGACGTGTATCAGGACCGCAGATGCCGCCCCGGTGGCGCAGTGGTCTAAGGCGCTGGCCTCTGATCATTCGTCCGTAAGGGGTCCGGGTTCGAATCCCGGTCGGGCATGGATGTTGTGTTTGTCTTACGGCACTGGCTCTCTCCCTTCCCTGGAACCAGTGACCCTAAATTAGGGACGGGCGAATGCTTATAGCCCATTGAGTTGCTCACGGTGGTCGTTAAACCTCCAATAAAAAAAAAAAAAAAAAAAAAACGATAAAAAAAAAAAAAAAAAAAACGATATCTGCGGTCCTTTTTTTTTTTTTTTTATTGGAGGTTAAACCTCCAATAAAAAAAAAAAAAAAAAGGACCGCAGATATCGTCGATTGCAGGGGTGTCCAATTACTTGTTGGTAGATAGTGTATATCCTGTGTGTGTGGCGCTTTAGAAACTTCTACAAAAATTACAACCTACGAAGAATATTTGGACAAACAATGTGGGCTATTGAATACAGTTATTGAATATCATGGCGAGAGTTCTCGAAATCTATTCACTAAGCTGTTAAGCACATCTATGCCGCCCCGGTGGCGCAGTGGTCTAAGGCGCTGGCCATTCGTCCGTAAAGGGTCCGGGCTCGAATCCCGGTCAGGCATGGATGTTGTGTTTGTCTTATGGCACTGGCTCTTTCCTTTCCCTGAAACCAGTGACCCTAAATTAGGGACGGGCGACTGCTTATAGCCCGTTGAGTTGCTCACGGTGGTCGTTAAACCTCCTAAAAAAAAAAAATAAGCACATCTATGTTGCTTTGCGTAAAATTACGCCTTCTACCAGGAATGCTGGTTGGCAAAAGGTTCTCAACCAATGTTTCAGGATCTTCTTGGATTTGAAGAACGTGGTACAATTATCAACTTAAATGAGACGAGCAAAGAATCTTGAGAAAAATTTTAATGAAAAAGTTACCATGTCATACAAAGGATATGATCAAAGAAACAATGATCTGAGAGAACGGCTCGGCACCCTGCTTCAAGAAACGACTTGTGAATGGTTCATAAACTTGTTGAAATTTATAAATATATGCATATTATTAACTCATTTTAAACTTCATGAATGTTGCAATGAACGTCCACAAACTATTAAATTTTATTAAAACTACAGAAAATCCCCTAAAGATTCAGCTATGTGACGATTCCTTAAGTTTATAGTGATAAAGTTCATGCCCTAAGCGGAAAAAAAGAGGAAAGGAACATTTTGAGGCTTTGCGTTCAGATGATAGTTTTCTGATTTAAAGACGTTACATGTTCCAACAAGCTCCGCATGTTCATGTAGTATAATTCCGCAATATTCAGTTACTAGAGATATTCGGTTTTAATGATTATAGAATACAACTTTGCCTCTTCGTTTGTATTACCAAAAGTAAGTGGTACACTTTTATTCTTCAGGTTTATCCTGATGTAAGAACATTGCTCCGTTACGCAATAAGTAGAGGAGTAGAAATTTTGGCTTCGGGAACTGCTGTTGAAGTGTGCACCTATTGCCTTTACAGAGCCTGTTATTCGGGTCTGTTAGGGACACTAGATGTCGCCACGTCCGTTTGCTTCCATCATGCGGTGAAAGAACTTGACATGCACGGCGTCTTTGATTTTCTTTTTCGAAATATCTTTCGAAAGGACATGCTGTGTTTTTGAGGGGCAATCCCGCATTTCTTCGGAATAAAAATCCTACATTTCGTTTCTTACAAATGCAACGTGAAAACCACTCTGGCGTGTAATGAAGAGGGTAAACGTTTACTTCAGCGTCTTAAATTCTCTGGTGAGAAATTTCGGCAAAAAAAAAAGCAAGTAAATTTGTATGCAATGGCGCAAAAACTAATTGCAGCTATAAAATGTTTTTTTAAAGAGTTTCACCACAACATCTATGTGCAAGTACAACGATGAGTAAGAGGGCTGTGGCAAATATCGCACTGTTACTCGGCCAAAGTTTAGCTGATCCGCCGAAATAACAGCATTCGGGGTGTTTAACTCATTGGAACAGCTCAGTAGGTTTCATCCAACGAAGGAATGTTTGCAATCGCAGTCCGACTCAACCCCAGACGGGACTGCTGTTAGACCCAGGCAAGCAAAGCACCTGTCCCGAGCTCCCGCGCTTTGAAAGGCCATGCTCATCATAGGCGCAAAAAGTAAATAATTAAATATGCAGAATAAAACAAATAAATTACAAAGGCCCTCACAACCAAGCGAATGTTACCTTACTTGTATGAATGAGGGAACGTCTGAATACATCTAAATTAAGCCAGGCAATTGTTTTGAAGTAGACTGGGTAGTACCTAATACCGACAGCCCCGTATCCCTGTACATACTTTCTGCACTAATTTATATCCAGATTACGGGTTTAAACCCAACGAGGGTGGCGACATCTACTGTAGTTCCCGGAAGGTTCAAGTAATGGGGTAATTTCAGGACCTCTGTTATTCTCATTCTCTCACTTCACTTTCTGCACCTTCTGTTCTCTGCTGTACGGCCTTAGTTGTTTCTCATGTACGCACATTTTCGACGAATTTATGAAGAGAATGTAAAGCCTGAGCGGTTCCTATTACTTCCTGATCGTCTTCGAGCATCTGTTGACCGTCCCAACAGCACTAGTGGAGTATGTGTCATTTCTACCTCGTTACATTTCAAAATTTTGTTGTCCGCTGTGGGCTGCCATTTTTTTTCCAGTTTGAAATAATATTTCGATTGTGTTAATTTCTACATCGGCATTTGCTCATTTTTAAATAAGCTTCATGTACATCAAAATCTCCTTGGTTTATGGTTTTTCGCAGAATATCTTTTCAAATAAAACACAATGCCGCCCCTGTGGCGCAGTGGTCTAAGCGATGGCCTCTGATCTTTCGTCCGAACGGGGTCCGGGTTCGAATCCCGGTGAGGCATGGATGTTGTGTTTGTCTTACGGCACTGGCTCTCTCCCTTCCCTGGAACCAGTGACCCTAAATTAGGGACGGGCGACTGCTTATAGCCCATTGAGTTGCTCACGGTGGTCGTTAAACCTCCAATCAAAAAAAAAAAAACCCACTCTTTTCTGCAAATATGTCCTTCTGTATAATGGGTGAACCATTTTTCCTGTCAGGTGTTATTTTGCTTTTATTCTAGGGTTGTATGAACGCAGTTTTTGTACGCAAATGTTTCCTTCTTGTTGCAAGGCAATCGGTCGCCCCGGTGGCGCAGTGGTCTCTGATCATTCGTCCGAAAGAGGTCCGGGTTCAAGTCCCGGTGAGGCATGGATGTAGGTTTGTCCTACGGCACTGACCACTGGCTCTCTCCCTTCCCTGGAACCAGGGACCATAAATTAGGGACGGGCGACTGCTTATAGCCCATTGAGTTGTCACGGTGGTCGTTGAACCTCCACCCAAAAATAAAATAGGCAATCGGTACATTGATTCTTTTAAACTTCTTCAGAGACTGAATTAGTAGCATTACAAAATACACCGATGAGACATTATATTATGACAACCTACCTAATAAGCTGAAGAGCACCCTTTAGCCGGCAAAACAGCAGCAACACGGCAAGGCATCGATTCGATGAGGTGGCGATAGGTATTCTGAGGTATCTGGTGCCATAATGTCAACAGCAGGTCCTCCAGTTCCAATACATTTCGGGGTGGTGGTGATGTAGCGCGAATCCGTTTTTCGAAGTCGAACCACAAATATTCGATTGGGTTCATGTCAGGTGACTTTGGATGTCAGGATATTAACAGAAAGTCACTTGCATGTTCCTCGAACCACTCCTTGACTATTCTGGCAGGGTGGCATGGCGAATTATCCTGTTGGTAATGGTCATCACCAACAGGGAACACAGTTGCCCTGAATGGGTGAACATGGTGCATTTCGAATGGTCCCCAACAGTTCATCCAGGTGCTATAGCCTCTGTTGGTAATCGGCGTATCAGCGACCGGTTGTCTACGTGAAGCGCCAGGAATCTTGATTCGTCAGACCAGGCTACTTTCTTCCAATTATCCACGGTCCAATCTCGAAGATCTTGACCAATTTCATGCGTTGTTGGCGGTGACGTACAATGAACATGGGGACCCGGTTAGGTCTTATTTATTTTATTTATTTATTTATTAGAACTCTTTTGCTGTACAATATCACAATACAACATCCAAAAGAACGAACAATATGTCACATAATCTAAGGCTAATAATAACAAGAATATATAATACACATATGAAACCAATATAAGTAAGACAGTTTTTCAGTTTTTAACAATATAATTGCCATGCTACGAAGAAAAATGCTTTAGAATATAAAATACAGCAACAAATTCACACTCAAATGTTGTCAATATGACTAAAGCACCTTCAATATCAATTTAAAATGTACAGCAAGGAGCCAGGGAAAATGGCTAAATTTTTAGCCTCACAAGCCCCTAATATCCTGAAATTTTCAAAAAAATTTTTTTTTTTTTTTTAAGTACAGTTGAGAAAACGAATATGATATTAAAGTATGCACTAAATAGCATCCAGAAATCCCAAGACAATAAAAATCTCTTTCCCTCCCTCTAACTTCCCCTTTTTATATACAATTTTCAATCAAATAACTCCTCAACAGTCACCTGAAAACAGGGTATCGGATTTCAGATAATCGGTTATCAGACCTCCCTTCTGCTCATGGGTCCAGCTATGCGGACCCATGAGCAGAAGGTTGCGATGAACTGTGTCTTGTGACACATTGCCCTGCTCATCACTCTTGTAGCTGCGGGTGGTTTGTCGCACTGTGGCCCTGTGGTCGCTGTTAACAATGCGTGACAGTCTCCGTTCCCCTCTGGCCCCAGTGAGCTGCGGACGACACACGGCCGGGCGGCGTTTCGTCGTTTGGTCATCTGTACACCACTTTTGATACGTACTGACTACAGCGGCACGTGAACAACCCACAAGCCGCGCCGTTTCCGGGATGGTAGTTCCGAGGCTCCGTGCCATCACAGTTTGTCCTTTATCAAACTCCGATAAATCGAAAGCTTTTCCCATTCTGACTCAAAACACTCTACTAACCGAAAGCCGTTCCTCGGGTATATATACGTTTGAACTTCACCTGCGCCACCGTTCGGTCTCTAGGCTGGGGCTGGTCATAATGGAATGGCTGATCGGTATAAAACCATAAAGATATCTGTGACAAGATAATGTTAGTTGAATCCTTTTCAGGGAATCCAGAGCCTAGCATTGGTTAACTACATGGGGACGCCGAAGGTAAAAGTAAGTCATGTTTCGGATTTTCAAGAGGCCAGTGGAACTGTTTTGAGGGAATAACACCGACACAAATAGTTGCAACTATGTCGAATGTTATAAAGTAGAAAGAGAAAAAATGCTTGTCCTTTTGGAAAGATGTAAAAAATAATTTTGAAAGACTTTTCAGAAATTTCATGGAATCTTTTCTCCACATCAATTATTTTAAATGAGAGAAATTTTGCTTTCGTCCGTAACCCACGAATAAGTTTTTGTCTATAACAAAAACTCAGAATTTCTTGTGCTCCATACATACAAAAGAGAGTGCTAAAAGTGATGCGCAGATTTCGCGTTTCAAAGTGTTTCATTTAGCATACGAAAATGACTTTGCCTTTTCACGCGTGGGTGTCTTTGTCAGAATACCCGATTGATGGATGACGGGTCCGCAATTTTGTTAAATGTGCTCGTTTCAACCAGCACATGCCAAACAGTTTTCTCATCTGCAAAACACGTCCACCTACCGAAGTGGCTGGACGATTCTTTCAATTCATTCACAAAAAAGCAATTACTTTCCCAGCGAAAGCTTTCTCTCCCAGATATTCTAATAAAATTATTTTTTACAAGAAAGTAGCGGTGGCTCGGTCTGACTAAAAAGTTTCAGATTACCCTGCAATATGTAATATTATATTTAAACTCGGAAAAAATATTTCAAGCAATTAATTGTTTGGAACGTATTTTCCATTTCTTATGAAAATGGAGAGTTTAACTAAAAGCTACGCCCGTCCGCTTTCTTTTGCGAAAAAGTGCATAGCGGACGTAGAATTAGCGTAATATCGATCTACATATCTTCGAGCGCTAAGCAAGTACTGTTTAACTTGGGCGAAATCTTGAAGCTTATACACGATGCATGGATGTATGTAAAGATGCATCCATCTTTACATACATCGTCCAAGTTAAACAGTATTTGCATTAAACTTGTATAATGCATTTCGAAATTTTGCCAAAAGACGGATAAGTTTTGAACTTTTGTAAGAAGATGTGCTAGCTGCACCCAGGAATTCAGTGCCATCATTCTCGCTCTTCTCTATCACACAGAATTCGTTGTACGAAAAGTAAACGTTTTGTGTAGATTCCCGGAAGCTATAAACCTTCCGTTCGGAAGCAAAACAGTTTGAGCACCTGTCTAGCATTGTCTAAAATTTACACTGCGGCCATGTAAAGAGGCATAGACTCCAGAAGATGTCCACTGATATGTCTTAAATATAGGAAATACAAAAGATGTTCACTGGTATGTCTTACCAGTGCCCGTGTTGGAGCTTCCACAAATCCGAGCTGTAGATTCTTGTGCCTCAAAATGCCGTCCATTGGGTACATTTTACTCGAGGTGGAAGGCCATTGGTGAACATACATATCACTGGAGTGTTCCTCAAAACAGTCCTGAATTATACGGGCCTTATGCCATGGCCCGCTGGCCTGTTGTAAAATTTCATCTTAGTCTGGAAACACTGCATAAACAGGCCTAACTGGTCTATAATGATCGAATGGTATGAGGTAGTGTTCAGGGGACCACACACCGCTATCATGTGAATGAGAGTGTCTCAGGAAAATATCATCCAGAGCATTACACCCTTGTCACCTATCTGGGCCAATGCGGTCACGGTAACATGTTTTCCACAGCTATTATTTGCTTAACACTCCACCTTCAACCCTTTCGCTGAAATAGGATATGTTTGGATTTTCAGTCCAAAAGATTACAGTTTTCAATCTGTAATTCGTTTGTTTATTTATATTTTGTTCCTTTGGTCATCGCGGAAGACGCCATAGCTACTTCAAGCCATTCGGCTCTTACACCAATGAGCTTTGGTAAAGCGTACCTGCACTTGATCAAGATTTCTCTCGGACTGAACAGGTGGTTCACCTCAGCGTAATGCTCGAGCTGATGTATGAAATCACTGCGGTAAAAGGGCTCCGTCTTCGAAGACTGTTACTTCTCCTTCCGTACGCACCTTATCACCTCGAGATCGGTTTTGTCCTGCCGCCTCAGCATGTCGGCAGGCTTACAGAAGACGACATGCGGAGGGCTGTTAGCCGTATTTAGGTCAGCAGAAGAACGTAAGGACCGCTAACAGTAAACAGAAACTGTATGTCCTGCTGATGGACCTACCGTTTCTATTGATGTAAGACGTGAACCTGCGCCCACTTATGCTCAGGCTGTGACTCCTATTCTATTTGTCCAGGATTCCTCTATGGAATCATTTACCTTGACTCACAGAAATCGTGAGAACCTTACTGGCTGAATCTGCTGTATCATACCAGCGGAGCGTGAACGTTCTTTGGGTTTTCAGAATCTGACGGAAATAGCTCTCACGACATATTTGAATGGGTTGGGTCAGATTCCTCGACCGAACCCTTTTGGAAAAATTTCTCGTTCATCCAATAGCACAGTGGTATATCTGAAGACCTATCGTATCAATCCTGGGAGCAGTGCTGCGTTTCGAACGAACTCATCTTATCACCAAGCATTTGCCTTATCGCCTACTTACATTTTTCTTTTCCAATGTACCACCGGGAATGTCCAAACATGTTCTTATTGATAGTTGGCTATGAAATTCGTCTCATTGCGAAAACAAATGACGTAAAGCACGGTGAAACGAGTTAAAGCTTTTCGAATCATCCACTTCAAATGTACTTCCCCAACTCAAAATTTCTGATATGCGATTTATAGCTTATTAATGCAGTGTTCTGATATCGGAATAAAACCCTAGCATGTGTTATAAAGGAAGAGATAAAATTTTACCTTAGAGTTATTCAGGTCGAATGTCTTAACTCACTTGAGCCTTTCAGAATTATTGTACAAGAACTTAAGGAGCTTATTGAAACATCTATGAATAGCAAAGCTGCCATCAGAAAAGGAAGCCCAAAAAAACCGGCGTTGCTTTTCCTTTTAAGACTTACTATTATAAAATTTAGGCAAGCGTTTTATCGTTGAATCTCAATAGAATTTTCTGGAAGTTGAAATGTTTTTTCATAGTTCCTAGAAAACTCATAAATTTAAATCAGTTCAGCATATAAAATATAGTTACAAAAAATGTAATAAGTTTACGGACCTTACACATGTAGGCCTCGTGACTTTCCTCAAAGACACTGGTTAACTGATTATTTCCGTTACATGACATTGTAACTTTTGATTAAAATCCTTTTCCGCAAGGTTCCTTCACGTCTAGAGTGTGTCTGTGATGTTGATAACTATATCATTCTCTTCAAATTAATCAGAATACTGCTTAAGTTGTTTGGAAAGAGTTGGCCACAGAGATTTCATGATAAATGACTCAAATTCTCCCCCGGCAGCATTGATGTATTTCAGAGCTTGGTAAATATGTTTGTAGAACTACTACAAAGATATACAGTAGTCGTTATTGCCTATCTGAATATACTTTGCTAATTGAATCAGGTGAAGGCTGCACTTGATGACAGATTCTATAAATGTCTAACAGGAAAGGCATTGCATTTAATCAGGACATCACCATATCTCATGCTTTTTTGGTTATGAGGGGGAAATGTTTGGACCTTGGCTGGGATATCCTGTCTCACAAGACCTTGCATCTTCAGCTTTTCATTTATTGCAGTCTCTGCAGATCTCCCGCGCATTAGTTCACGTACTTCCAGCACTCTTCAAACATGCCCTTGGCAAGTAAAGCACTGTCAAGTTTGCAGATTTCCTTCATTTAAAGGTTTCCCCGTTATGGAAAATCTTAGTGGGAAAACAGCTGGGTCTCAAATGAAGATATGAAAACTTATGAATTAATGAAATTGAAAAAGACAAACGGAAAGTGCCCTCTTGAAACCACCTCCTTTATACTTTTATTGCTCTATTGTTCTCGTACTGTTCAAGTACTACATTACCTTATTTTCGGAAATGCAAGACATTAATGTACTTGCATTTAGGTTGCGTGGATCGTAAGCTTCCCTTCATCTATCCTGGGAAAGGATACTGTGTTTTTATCTTTCCTCTTCTTTGCTACATATATTTCACCTGAATAGTTTCCCCGTTCATTTCCTGAGGTTTTTCTATTTCTCTTATTTCGGAGGAATTTAGGACGGTTTTTCTCACACTGCAATTTTAATATGAGGCAGTTTTTCTAGGGTAAATTTTCCTTGATGTGCCTCAAAGGAGTGTGTTTTAATGATTATCGTACCTATTAAAATTTTAGCACAGGAAGCGGATTCAAAAGCGGTTTCTTGGGAATATCTTTGGTAGACAGGTAAATCCGAGGTGCTGTTATCGGTGGTTTCTTGATTTCTTGGACTCGCAGTCGTAGCCAGTAAGATTAAATCAAGCATCAGAGTTGAAACTCTTCTCTTTTTCTCATTCTGATTTCCTTTCGAGTAGAGCTGACATTTCAACAAAACAATTTTTATATCTTCATTAGGGTAACTTTTCGTTTATTGGGAAGAGCCTTTTTAGTTCAGTTTGTCAGAGAAGACAGATGTCGCCGCATGAGCTCGCTAGCCTAACGTTGCAACGAAGAAAGAAACGCACGATATTTTTAGTTCTTTTTCCTTCGAAATCGCGGTTAAAATGACATTTTGCTTGTTAAAAGGGCATAAAATATTACTACTGAAGGAAAATCAACATTTCTTTTCTTTCGAAAGCAACGGGATTAGCTGTTCAGTAGGTAGTGAAAGGAATAATTACCTACGATACAAAAAGATACGAGAAACATTGATTTCACAGATGGCAGTAACTATACCTAGGCCTTCTAATCGTGCCTTGTTGGACCCGAACCCTTTCTACTGCAGGTAAAGAAACCCACAAATGTACCGATTTCGTACATGCCCACAATACAGGATAACTGATATCTATCACGTCATAATCGGAAGCATAACGTCATAGTTAAAAAGTCAGAAGAGACAGGAATATATAATATAGCGCTTTAAATTATCACCACACATAGTGTTTTGCACAGAGCGCTAATATATATGTATATAAAATTTGAAAAAAAAAAAAAAAAGAAAAAAAAGCTGAATAGAAAAAATATTTGCTCTCAGAAAGATTATGTGTTGAAGAAGAAACACTGCATTGCGAGGTAAGGCAGTTTTGTGTCTTTGAACTTTTTAATGAGAAACACATTTAATGTAAAACTTAATGAGAAACACTCCTGAGAGTTAGATGCCGATTAGTACGTTGGAAACATAAAAGAACGTGCAAAAACACATACACACACTCACACATACTCACACACACACACTCACACGCGAGCGCGCGGATCTGATAAAATTTAGTGCCAACGAGAATTACTTTTCTGATCTCTTAAATTGTTTGCCTATTGTGATGGTCACCGTTTCTTTTCTTAGAATAATACACTGAAGAGCAATTGAATTAGAGACAGCTGGCGTTATGCAAATGTGGCGCTGTGGGCGGCCCTGTAAACGGAAACGACAAGACGAATGCAGCGATCCGACAATATAAGGAGTGACGCGACGGGAATCAGTAAGAGTTGGACGTAGTATGGGTAAGACGAAGGATCTAGGCGCATTTGATCGTGGGCAAATTGTCGGGGCCCGACGAATGGGTCACTCCATCTCGGAAGTCGTGCAAGCACTGGGATTTTCACGAGCCACTGTGTCACGGATGCATGCACCGTGAGTACATCGAATCCGGTAAAACCATCCCTGCAAGGGCCAACTGCCGTGGACAACAGCGTGTGGATGAGCGGGGTCATCATCGGCTACTTCGCATTGTAACAGCGGATAGACGGGCAACAGTGCAAGAAATCACTGGGCAATTTAACGTTGGTGCACAAAAATGTGTACGCAGCCACATCATCCAGAACCATCTTCTCGCTATGGGGTACAGAAGCCATCGTCCAACGAGGGTACAGCTGCTGACCGCACATCACAGGGTGCAGAGATTAGCATGGGCGCGGAAACATCGCCACTGGACCCTGGACATGTGGGGAAATGTTGCCTGGACTGATGAGTCGAGATTCACTTTGGTACATGTGGATGGCAGGATACGAGTACGGCGCAGACCACATGAAGCGATGGATCCTTCTTACCAATAGGGTACTCTTCAAGCTGGTGGAGATGGAATTCTCGTCTGGGGACTGTTTACGTGGACGGAAATGGGACCCCTGGTACGTGTGACATCGTCCCTCACAGGTCAACGTTACCGGGATATCCTGGACGACCATTTGCTCCCGTTTGTGCATCTTCAATATCTCACTGGGGACCTCATCCTGGAACAAGACAATGTACCCGAATTGTATCCAAATGGTTGGATGAACACTCCACCATCGCTCCCGAATTGCTCCCGAATTGTATCCAAATGGTTGGATGAACACTCCACCGACGTGACCTCGCTTCCTTGGCCAGCAAGGTCACCTGACCTCAATCCCATCGGGCACATCTGGAATGCCATCGACAGAGATGTTCGAGGCTTTGACCCCCTCCATCAAATCTTCGTGCACTGCGGGGAGTTTGTTCAGGGGTCGTGAATCCGTATGGCTTCCCAACGCTTCCGGTGTCTTGTCGAGTTCATGCCGAGACGAATCGCCTCCGTCATCAAGTCGAAAGGTGGTGCTACACGGTACTAGACAGGTATTTCTAATTCAATTGCTCTTCAGTGTATAATAGATTTAAGAAATTCTCATTCACTTTTTATGATGTGCTGATTCCCTTATTCTAAATATATTTAAAGCAACATTTGCTGCTACTGATAGTACTAATAAATAAACCTGGAGTAATATTAAAAACAATAATAATAATAACAACAGAAGAGATAAAAGTAATCCCAGCAGGCATTTATGCGAAGCGGAGCAAAACTCTAAATTCAGAAAATAGAGATAATAAGAAATAAACCAAATCCCACAGCATGCATTTTTTTATTCAAGGTTTAACGACCACCGTAAGCAACTAGATGAGCTATAAGTCGTCGCTTGTCTTTAATTTATTGCCACTGGATCCAGGGAAGGAAGAGAATAAGTGCCGTTAGACAAACACAACACCCATGCCTCACCGGGATTAACACGCGGACTCATCGTTTAGACCACTGCGCCACATGCATGCGCTGGATACTGATCACTCGTCCGAGATGGGTTCGAATAGGCATGCATGTTGTGTTGCCTTACGGTACTGAAACTCTCCGTTCCCTAGAACCAGCAGCCTTAAATTAGGGTCGGGTGGCCCCCATCGAGTTACTCACGGTGGTTGTTTAACTCCCAAACAAACAGCATGAATTTTACTGAGCAATTTTGAGAAAGAATAATGCTATAATATACAGGCGCGATTTTAAACCTGTGGTAAGTGTACCGCTGGAGTACTGCAAAGACACCCCAACAGATATAGAAATATATGAAATAAAATAAAAAAAATATTTTATTAAATTCCTTGATTTTACTTCATGTGTTTGTCATATCGCATTCTTTTAAAAAAAAGGTACACGCGCACAAACTACAGGGTGGGCCATATTGATGGGACACATTTAAAATGCATTTGTGGAGCATGTTGAACACAACATTTATTACCAACTATGTGGAACACATTGCCAAAGGACGGGAGTTTTGCACTGTGTTCATTGTTTGAAGATTACGTCCCTCAGATGGGCACCCCCTTGAAGAGTGCATTCTCTGGCCCTAACGATCATGTTCAGCACAGTTTGGCGCAGGGTTTCGGCAGGGATGGCTCCTATCTCCCTTCGGATGCTCTCCTTCAGTTCATTGATGGTAGTGGGTTCTGTGGTGTACACCTTCTCTTTTAGATAACCCCCACAGGAAATAGTCCGGTGGAGTTAGATCGGGGGATCTGGATGGCCAATGGATATCGCCGAATCTGGAGATGAAGCGTCTCTGGTTGTTTATTGACATAACCACTTAGGTGGAAATGAGCTTCATCGGACGTGATAAGGTGTTGCATAAAGTCATCACCTTTGCTGATTAGCTAATCACAGAATGTGGTTCGTTGAACCTTATCTTGGTCAAAAAATTTCTGCACCACCTGTACCTTGTATGGATACAGTTGTAAGTCATTTTTCAGGATTCGCCGCACACTGTACGTGAAATATGCACTTGACGACACAATTGCCGAGTTGACTTCTTTGGACTTCGGTCCATGGCATTGGACACACGTTCAATGTTTATTGCACTACGCGACATTCGAGGTCTCCCGGGGGACAGTTTTTTGTTCGCATTTGCAGTCTCACGAAAGTTGTTAACAGCACGCAGTATGACCTTTCGGGATGGTGCTACCCGTTTCTTAAAATGTTGTTTGAAACGCCGTTGTGCTGTGATGATGGAGCTTCCACTACTGAAGAACGCCTCCACGACGTACGAAATTTCAACAGCGGTCCACATCACGATGATTCCCTGCAACAATAAGAGAAAATGTACTATCAGTAACTCCCATTCTTACACTTCTTATTAAGCTATATGAAAAACATGCATGACCTAGTATCAATATGCCAGCCTCCAAAAAATGATATATTGCAGTGCAAACCTCTCTACTCTGTGGAATTAGGTTTTTACTGCGGTAGTAGCCCGAGAGTGCTTGAAAAGCTGCCCCGTCAGCGAGGACTGTTCAAAGCTTTATTGAAGGATGATAGAAATTTCAGATTGAGGTCCATGTGTATGTTTTTTTTTTTTTTTTTTTTTTATTACTATAATAATTTTTCTCATTTTCTTACGTTTTTTTCTTTTAATTAATTTCTCCAAATATTCAGCAATAAACGGAAACAATTAGATTAAATATAAAGAGAGATCGTCCAAAAACCTACGGGGGTTCATGGATTTTTGGGGGCTAAGCACCCCCGAGAAGATGCCTGAATGCATACATGACTGGTCTGAGCAATGGCTTCTGACCATTCGTCCCAGATGGGTCCTGGTTTGAATCCCGGTAAGGTATGAATGTTCTGTTTGTCTTACAGTACTGGCTCGCTCCCTTCCCTGGAACCTGTGACGGGCGACTACTTACAGCCCACTGATTTGTTCATGATGGTCGTTAAACCACCAATCAAAAAAATAACAAGAAGCTGCTTTCGTTCCGTCTTGTGATGCCTCTCCACGCAGCGTTAATGTTAGTTTCACACAATCAACACCGTCTAAACCCAAAATTTCCAAATCCGTTAAAGTGGACAGTAAGGTAAATTGCGGATTCTGTGACAAATCTTACATTTAAAATGGATTCATTTCAAATACGTGTGGTACCTCTCTTCCACTGTGAGTAATTTGCAACCAAACATTATCGAACAACAGCATGAAACCATCTCAAGTAGAACGAAATACAGTATAATTACATATCACGATGAGTTTATGGAAAACCGAACTCTTTTCGATCAGAAAATTGAAGCCGCGGTGGCGCAGTGTTCTAAGCGATGGCCTCTGATCATTCGTCTGAAAGGGGTCCGGGTTCAAATACCGGTGAATAATATAATGGCTTATCGGTGTATCTCCGCTGTCACATGCAAATTCGAAATGCACTCATTGGTGTCCATAAAATTACTGTGCACATACGTGGAAAGCCGATCAGTAAAATCAACCTTAAAAAGTGAAGCAATTGTGGCTCTGCTCAGTTGAATGTTTAGCGATGTGGGTGCTGTTTGAGAGTAACAGGTGTTAGTGATTTGTACCAACAGTCTGAAGACGTAACTAACAAAATAACTTGTTGAAAATGTTAGGTTTAAAAAAAATAAGAATGGCGTCCTGCTCTAGACTGTCTAACATCAAACGGGGGGGGGGGGGCATCTTAAGAGCCCCAAACTGATATGAATGCTACAAGATATTGCCGGAGCTATCAATAGGAGCTCAAAAGTCTTCTGAAATCTTCAGCTGGGTACGGTAAAAAGAAGAGCACCAGCAGACCATCCAAAGTTATGAATTGGGAACTTCATCTTCTAAAGCGCAAAGCATCAGCGTTTTAACAGCTCGGCAGCTGCGTGTCGAATTAGGTTTGCCAGTTATTGTTCGATGAACACAACAATTGCTGAATCAATCGGGACTTCTTTCAAGAAAACTCTCAGGAAACCAGTGCTGTCTTCATACCACAAAACCAATCGAAAAGAATTCTCTCCCATTCATATGAATTGGAGCTCTGAGTAGCGAAAAGTTATTTTCTCTGACAAGAAAAAAAAAATTAATCTGGATGGTCGGGATGGTATGCAAAGTTATTGGAAGGCTGACAAACAAGAACCACTAGTGTTTTCCACCGAACATCGGGGAGGTGGCTCGGTCATGATATGGAGTTCAATTGGCTGGAAAAAGAAAAGCGATATTTCATTCGTGGATGGAAAAATGGACAGTTCTGGTTATCGACAAATGTTAAGTAAATAGTTTCCTCGAAATGGACTTAAAATGGAAGGTAGAAATTGGTTGTTCCAGCATGACAACTGCAAAATTTGTGTTGAAAACATCCCTGTTGGTTTAAGTTTAAGATAATAAAATTACTCTACCTTTGGTCAGCAAAATCACCTTTGCAATTGAATACATTGTTCGTGTCAGGAATACGATCAATTTATGGACACCTGAATCAGCTTCCATAAGTAGCTGCATGGACAATTCATTTTGCATATAACTGACTGTTACAAATCGGGCACAAGATTCTTTCGTGGAATTCCGCATTTTTCATCATTTGGAATCTATACAAAACTGAAAAGTTGGGGGGGGGGGCTACACTGTGTATATAGTGGGGGGTCTACACTGTGTATATAGTGGGGGGTCTACACTGTGTATATAGTGGGGGGAGCTACACTGTGTATATAGTGGGGGGGGTCATTTTCCATCTGGGGACAGTATTTCGTTTTTTCAAAACTTAAAAATTTTCCCTGTAATTTTATTTCGTCTTCTCACAAAGTTGCCTCTTCCCAGTATTGTTGCTAAATATTCTATTGCATAAATATTTGTATTTCAGCTTGAAACTGTAGGCTACAATTCCCAAAAATGTGAATTCAACTAAGCGAAAATTTCCCTGTAATCCTTAGGCAAGAGTTTCTCCTGCAGATTCGGAGAATTTTGCCTTTGTTGTCATCATTTGTGTCATTCTTATGAGTGAAAAGAATGGGGGGGGGGGGGCGTTTTCCAGCTGGAAACAGAATTCCATCTTTCAAAACTTTCGAAAAGGAAACTAGACACAGTGAAGATTTCTCCCATAATCGTAATTTTTTTCTTATGATTCTCTGTTGAGTATTAATGTAAAATATGGTTTTGTTCAATAAATGATTGTGTTTCAGCTTCATAATGGAGGAAAAATTTCCGAAAATGGAAATCTGATGGAGCAAAGAGATCAAAAAATCTGTATTCCACTCAGAATAACTCTGACATAGTTCCCTTATGCTGTGATATTCAGAAGATTACAGGCTACATTGATTATCTATTAGAACAGTACAGTGTATATTTTGAAAAGAAAAAAATTGTTAACATAATTATGGGACAATCTCACAAAATAAGGCAATATTGGGATTTGCACTTTTTTAAAAATAAACCTGATGAGAAAAATATGAAATCAACTGATTATGTGTGGTTACTATAAATAATTGCAGCAGTAAACTTTATGCATTACAAAAAACAAATTACTCTTAGTTTTTATGGAATGGCCTTTGTATAAATACTTATTCTTAAATATTTTTGTAGAAGAAAACCTAGTTATATAAAATGGCAGTTTGTTTACCACTTTAACGAGACAAACAAACAAAAAACCTTCGTAGCAAATGTTCTATTGAGCCAAACCCTGTGTTTGACACACACCCTTCCCCTTTCTGGACTTTCAAATTTAAGTCCTGTCCCTTTGGGCTGATATCCTGTACCTCAGTCCACTTTTGCCAATTGAAGATGCAGTTAATCAATACAGTCTAATCAAGTATGCTATTGATACTCTGGGATAGAAACTTGAAGTTCATTGTTTACAAAAATTCATTCAATTCACCTAGGGTAAAAAATTTGGGGTTACTGTTTTATAAATGTATCATCATCATCATCATTGTCAACCATTATCAATCCACTGCTGGACGAAGGTCTCCCCAAGTTTCCTCCACAACGGTCTGTCTTGTGCCAGTCTCTTCCATGTCACTCCCGCATACTTTCAAATTTCATCCACCCATCTTCCATGTGGTCTTCTTCTGGGTCTTTTCCTGTCCCTTGGAATCCAATCTAAAATTTCGGCTGTCCATCGATGGTCTGTTCTTCTGGCAGTATGTCCAGCCCATTGCCATTTCAGGGATTTAACTCTGATCATGATGTCTTCCACTCTTGTCATTTTTCAGATCCACGAGTTCCTCTTCTTATCTCTTCTGGTTACACCAAGCATGCACCTCTCCATGCTTCTTTGAGTTGTCTGCAGCCTTTGTATGTCTCTTTTAGCTAAATTCCACGTCTTTGCACCATACGTAAGCACTGGAAGGATGCATTGATCAAACACTTTTCTTTTAAGACATAATGGCATATTGCTCTTGAAAATTATGCTGTTTCTTCCAAAAGCTCTCCAGGCAAGTTTTGTACGCTGATTAATTTCTTCACCAATGTGACCCTCACTTGATATCTGCTGTCCAAGATAAACGCACGTGTCTGTTATCTCCAGCTTTTCTCTATCAATCGATAAATCTTCATTTCTTGTAAAAGCATTGTACATCACTTTTGTCTTCTGAAAGTTCATTTTTAATCCCACTTCTTTACTCTTGTCAGCAAGTTCCTGGATCATACTCTGTAGCTCTGATGGGGTAGTTGCAA
The DNA here is from genome assembly GCA_039090855.1 of Macrothele yani. Classification (NCBI taxonomy): domain Eukaryota; kingdom Metazoa; phylum Arthropoda; class Arachnida; order Araneae; family Macrothelidae; genus Macrothele; species Macrothele yani. Next base: position 43,132 of record JAYWMT010000210.1, on the reverse strand, counting down.
AAATGACTATGTCATCAGCAAAACGAAGGTGGGTTAGATAATCTCCATTAATCTTTATTCCTTTGTTTTCCCAGTTCAGTGATTGAAAGACATTTTCCAATGTGGCATTAAAGAGCTTCGGAGATATGGTGTCACCTTGTCTCACTCCTTTTCCAATTTTCATGTGTGTTGTATTTTCAAACAGCCGAATCTTTGCACTTGCATTTTCATAGATGTTATTAATAATATTAATGTATGCATCTTCAATACCGCAGGATTTCAGAGCCATTGTAACTGCTGATGGTTTCACCGAATCAAAGGCTTTTTCATAATCGATAAAAGCCATGCACAATGGAAGTTCATATTCCCTCGCTCTTTCAATTAGTTCTCTCAGTACGTGGATATGATCTATTGTGCTGTAGCCACTCCTGAATCCAGCTTGTTCTCTCGGTTGAGCCATGTCCAGCGTCACCTTAAAGCGGTGTGAAAGAACTTTAGTGAAGATTTTATAAACCACTGATAGGAGGCTGATAGGTCTGTAGTTCCTGAGATCCTCAATGTCAGATTTTTTTTTTATCATTTGCTACGAAGGTTTTTTGTTTGTTTATCTCGTTAAAGTGGTAAACAAATGTATATGTGCTTATACATGTATATGTGCTTTTATATTTTTCTTGAACAAGTTCTGCACTCTATTTACTACATTTTCGGCCTTACAGTTACAGTACATTGCGAGCTGCCGTTTTGGAAAGCCTGTTTGAGCTACAACAGAAATACTTTTTCATTTGAAATTACATAAAAATAAATTTTTGCATTATTTCATTCCACTCACCTTATAAATTTGCACTGAAATTCTTACAATTCTGGACATTTTCAATTTTTTTCCCAAGAGATTTTTTCGTAATTATTTCATTAAAGATTGGTAAATCTAGAAATAGATTTTTTTTTTTTTTTTTGCGTTTTTAGGTTTACATTATCCCTAAAACTGAAGAAACTGTTACAAATTCTGAATTCAGTTATCGCAGTAAAATGCATAAGAATGGGATAGTCCTTTACGTGGTCTCTCTGAGAGAACGTATCTTGTTTATTGCTTCTCAGAAACGGAAGTATGTTTTTTCATTACATTAAATTGCACTATGGATCTGCAGTCCAGGAAAATGGTTAAAATATTGTTAATTATTACTTCAGTACAAAAAACTGCAATGATTCGTAAACTTGTGTTGAAAAGATCTTTAAACAGTAAACGGTGATCCTGACATACCATTTTTTGTTGTTGTTGTTTTTACAGGAGAGGGTATACCTTAATTTTTCCCAGAGTGAGACCGCTCAAAATCAACTTCCGGCGCTGTTTATGAATTGCCAGTCTGCCACTGCTATAGATGAAACTTGGATATGAAATTTTGAACCAGAACTGAAATCTATGTCCGCTCAGTGGAAACATCCAGAATCACCTCTCCAGAAAAAATTCTTCCGCCAACAATCAAAGGTTAAGCTGATGATTGTGTCCTATGACAAGGTTGGAGTGATAGCAACAGACAAGAGTGCCCGAGGGTACCACTGTAACAGCGGAATACTACAGAAGGTTTCTGCAAAATGTTTTGAGCCTTAAGATTCACCAAAGAAGGCCCAACATGCTTGAACCTGGTGTCATAATTTTGCATGACAACGTGAGGCCGCATGTTTCCCGTACAGTAAGAGACATTCTGGAAAAGTATGGATGGGAATTGCTTCCCCACATGCCATGCAGTCCTGACATGAGCCCACCAGACTATAAATTGTACCTAAAAATGAAAAAGCCACTCTGCAGGAAATGATTCAGGATGTTTCTAATGAGGTGACTCAAGTAATCCAACACCCCAACAATGGAGGTATCCTGACTGGAGTACAAGACTTGTCCAAATGTTGAGCTGCTGTCGTAAAGAAACGTGGAGGTTACTTCAAAGGCCTGTAAATGCACGTTGTGAAATAAATTCATTTTTTAAGAGATAACCCACAGTGTGCAAAACTTTTGAATTGACCCTCGCATATCAGAAAAACTCAGATTTTGAATTAACTGTGAAATATAGACTACATACTGCATTGATGGGCTTCAATGACATTCATGGGACAGGTATGTCAAGTTATGGAAAAGGGCATATAAAGTGTGAGGTGGGTAGGAATAGATGGCCAGAGGAATAATGATGTGAAAAAAAATTACCTTCACTCATAGTAGCATGAATGAGCTATTCCAGGTAATAATAAGGAGCATGATCGCCCCTGCTCGCTATTCGTGCTACACAAAGAACATGCACGCTGGACACAAGATGACGAATGAGGTCCTATGGCCATGAACGACATTATTCCGTTAGAAAAGATCACAGTTTGATGGACCTTATGGGAGGGATCTGAAAAGTAGCAGTTCATCTCCTTAAATCATTCCAGACATGCCCAACAGGATTAAGATCTGGCGATCTGACTGGCGACACCATCTAATAAATATCCTTACTCTCCAGGTAATCATCGCCCAAATGACCCTATCAGGAGGAGTATTATCGTCCTTAAAAATGAAATCATCTTCCTGAAAAGCCTTTCATGCGGCTCTGGGGTCATTCCGTGTAAAATCACCCAATTTACAAAAAAACTGATTGCTGACACATTTTTAAAGAATTTTTTTTTTTTTTTTTTGTCCGTCTGGAAAGTCATATTTAAGTGTTCAGATCTGGGGTTTATTTTTTTAATGTCCATCTTTTCAGAGTTAAAGGCCAAAATGTCTGCCGTGGCATGGAAAAATCACACCCAGACAGTCTTTCTGAATTTCTTAACTGCACAAAAACCATAAATGGCAGTGCTCCAACTGGTCTCTTTTCTTGTTTAACGACCACCGTGAGCAACTCAACGTGCTGTAAGCGGTCGCCCGTCCCTAATTTAGGATCACTGGTTCCACGGAAGAGAGAGAGCCAGTGCCGTAACACAAACACAACATCCATGCCTCACCAGGATTCGAACCCGGACCACTTTCAGATGAATGATCAAAGGCCATCGCTTAGACCACTGGGGCGGTTCTCATTTTAAAGAGCACAGGCCCATTTATAAAGGGAATACATAAATATTTGCTAAAATTTATATAACAAGGAGGAATCCTTAACTCAAATTCTTGGTTGAAATTGATTTTTTTTTTCATCCATTACAGTTCTTATAAGGGATCAAAAGACGAGATGGTCATTGGCTTATTAAATAAATCGGTCTTACTGAGATGTTATGACCTTTGGCTGGCGTGGAACTGGTCGAAGTTTATGTACTCCACGGGCGACATTTTGCCGAGTATACGGGGAGGCCTGCATGCTCCGATTGGCTGCATCTGGTTTGCTGTCCAACCGTCCGTTGCGAAGGCTATCCTTAACAGCAAACCATCGTCGTCACCGCTTGGCGCAGTGTCGCTCCGGTGCTACGTAGGGTGCCGAATGGAACAGTGTGGTGTTCAGCGACGAATCGTGGTTCTGTCTCACCACGGTTGATCGCAGTGTGAGTGTCTGGGGGCGAAGTGGCCAACGGGCGGATTCCTCCGCCATTGTGGAGCGCCACACGGCCCGGCAATGTGGAATCATGGTGTGGGGTGCTATCAGTGCCACAGCCGCTGGTATGCATTACGGACACATTGATGGCCCGCCGCTATGTTGACAAGGTGCTGCAGCCCGTGGCACTACCGTGTCTGCAGGGCATCCCGAATGCCGTTTTTCAACATTGTAACGTCCGGCCGCATACTCCTCAGATCAGTCTGAATGCTTTACAGGGTGTGCGGATGTTTCCGTGGCCATCACGACCCTCCGACCTCTCGAGCATCTGTGGGACACGATTGGACCGCGGTTGAGTACCCTCCCACCCCCGCAAAATGATGAACTGTGGACTCGAATCAACACCACATGGTCAAACGATACCCCAGGATTCTGTTCGGACTCTCATTGCCTCGACGCCACGTCGGGGTCAACGCTGTATCTTCCAAAATAGGGGCCACACTCCTTATTGTTCATCCTGTATATTCAGCCACTGGAATCTAGTCTGTATGTGACAATCATTTGTTCAGGACCTACTTGGCTATCTGTGTGGACAGTTTGGTCTGTTTTCGAGTATTCCTTCATGGTGTGGCATTTTCTCTGTCAGGCAGTGTATTTCCTTCTGAACGGCAATCTTTGGCCAGCGCTGTTACGTAATGACGTTCAGCGTCACTGCAGGAGTACGATGTGATTGGTGGTTTCCGAGGTTTTAAGCTAAATTTAAGGTACCTAGTTCAGCTAGAGGCGAATCTTCTAATCTAGCATTGTATCTACACTGCTGGCCACCCGAAATGCAACACCAAGAAGGAAGCATCCGATTGGCCTGAAATTTGCAGCATGCGTCGCCCACGTGAGGACATGCAAACGATTAGCATTGCAGGGCATATGCAAATCATGTTCGCCCGGCACGCCACCGAGAAGCACTATAAGAAGGGTGCACAGAAGGCGGGGTGTAAGTAGTGGAAGTCTGTTGTGCTGCCGGACCTGTGCTTGGGAAGCTTCTTGATGCCTCGTCGCAGAATACGGCAGTCATTCCAGCACGTTTTGGAGTTCGACAGAGGACGAATAGTGGCTTATCGCGACAGCGGTTTATCGTACCGAGACATCAGCGCCCGTGTGGGACGACATCCAGCCACAGTGAGGCGAGTATGGATTCGTTGGGTGCAGGAGGGACGGACGGACGGACCGACGTGAGCGATTGGCGCAGCCGCGGCACACCACCAAACGAGAGGACCGGCATGTTGTGTGGCAGGCATTGACGGCTCGCACCGCCACATCACGAAAGTTAGCGCAGGAATTAGGGTGTGTTGCGCAACAACGTGTCAGCGCGTACCGTTCGACGTCATGTGCAGGAGCGGTGACTTGTCGCACGGCGCCCATTGCTCCGATTACCATTGGCGTTACACCACCTGCGAGTGCGGTGGCAGTGGGCCGTTGAACGCCGCATCTGGACTACGGAATGGCACGACATTGTCTTCTCCGACGAATCCCGCTACTGCCTGCAACACCCCGATGGTGGGATCCGCGTGTGGCGGCATCGCGGCGAGAGACTGTATGACGCCTGCATTATGCATTGCCGTACCGGTCCGTCGCCTGGCGTTATGGTTTGGGACGCAATTGGATGTGACACCCGAACCCCTCTGCTACGCATCGCCGGTACACTCAACAGCCATCGCTATATCTCCGTCGTTTTGGAGCCTGTAGTCCTCCCTTACCTGCCAGCGGCCACGTTTCAACAGGACGATGCGCGCCCGCACGTGGCACGTATCGTGCAACAATTCTTCACGGCCCACCAGGTGTCACTGCTGCCGTGGCCTTCCTGTTCTCCCGATATGTTGCCCATCGAACACGTCTGGTCGCTGATGGGCAACTGAGTGGCCCGGCAAGCACCACCCGCGGCTACGCCTGATGAACTGTGGCAACGTGTGGAAGCAGCCTGGACCAACATACTCCAAGCCCACATCCAAAGCCTCTTTCGTTCGATGCCGCTGCGTGTAGCGGCCGTTATTGCCAGCCATGGGGGCCACACGAACTATTGATGTCTGCGTGTTCCGCAAATCGCACGGGCCTGTAAGCTCAATCGTTTCATCTTTGTATCTGTTGTTATGTGTCCAGTAAATCTGGCTTTGCTATCTCGTGTCCTTCTTGGTGTTGCATTTTGGGTGGCCAGCAGTTTAAAAAGACCAGAGACCTGCGTCTTTTATATCTACCCGTATATATATATATATAACACAGTCAAGAGAAAAACTTTTTATAATTTGCAAAACACTGTGGTATTATGCTAAGTGTGTTTTTATATTCAAGGGAAAATAATTTAAGTAATTTTGGCATAAGCGTTTTGTAGTACTTTGTATTGGTATAAAACAAGGGCAATCACTTTAATAACAATGTACACATTTGTGTTATACTCAATGAAATGCAATAATTTTAGTGTTTACGAAAAATATTGGTGCGTTCCAAAGAATTTGAAATATTAAAATGGCCATAAAACCTATTTAATAATATAGAGTTTTAAGATTTCAGTAATTGAAAGCTAATAAATTTTCGCAAAAGGGAATCGAAGATATTTTTCCAGGAGGGGGGGGCTGAAGTTTCTCCGGTATGCCACTGGGTACAGCAAAATATAAGTTATTCTTTCTCAAAGTATCTTCCCTCGAATGACATGCAACGGTCCCATCGTTTAGTTCACTTTTCAAGGCATTTTGTGGAAGCTGCTTTAGCTACCCCTGTACAGCTTGAATAACGTCAGCATCTGTGTTGAATGTTGTATCACGGAACTTCTCTATTGTAGTTGGAAACAACCAGAAATCACACGGGGCGAGGTCAGGACTATAGGCAGGCTGTGGCACGATTTCAATACTGCATTTCGTAAGAAACTGTTGAACACAAGCAGCCACATGTGGGCGGGCATTATCATGGTGGTAAGGTACACTTGCCCACCAGTTCAGGGCCAAACTAGATTCTGACGGGCCAGAGCATTGGAGTAATGTTTGCGTTATGACGTCAGCAGAGGAGTCCGTACGAGAGAGCCCCAGAGCGGTCGCTTTGATTGCACATTTGAGTAGTGATTGTGACTGTGTTTTGCGATTTTTCTCAGAATTTTAAATTGGATAAACAAAAACTTCGACATTAAAGGTAAGTTAATTGAGGTTAATCGAGTCGTATTATTGTGTTGCTAACGATAAACAGACGAATCTGATTGCTTATTGTTTATTTATGTTGAAGCACATGGTTAGGCTTACCGTGGGGGAACGCTACTCACTAGTGAATGTCTCTGTGGTAATAGAAAATCAGGAATGAATATTTCTTTCTCTTGGCTCAAAGCTCTCGAACGTTTTTATAACACTATCATGAATAACCTGAAATTGGATTATCGTGAGACTAACATACGAATGACCATTGTAAAATAGCTTTCTTAGCAACATGAAACAGCAAAATGTTTCATCAAAACCCAATCGATTTTAAAGTAACGCCTTGATAAACTGCTGTCTTAAAATGGTTTTGCATGTCTGTTTTTATGAGCATTAATAGGGTTTTCTTCCCCAAAATAGCACACAAGAATGGGAATTTTGCTAGGAAGCTATGGTATTACTCTTCTCTAAATATGCTTAGTAATATTAACGACAAAATTGAATGTAACTGTTTACTAAATGAATTTTCTAATACAAAGGGAAGACTTCAAGTTAATTTATATGAAATACATTCTGTAGCTGCCCCAGTGATGCAGTGGTCTAAGCACTGCTTTCTGATCTATTCATCCAAGATGGGTTTGGGATATTTTAATATGTTATGATGCACGCATTAATTCATGCATCATAACATATTGTGCTCAAATCCTGATGAAGCAGTTGATGTGTTATGGCATTGGCTTGTCCCCTTCCCTGGAACAAGTGGCCCTAAATTTGAGATGAGTGACTGCTTATTTATTGCCCATCAAGTTGCTCATGGTGGTTGTTAAGGTCTCAAACAAACAGGATAGAGCAGAGACATGTGAAAAAAATTTCTGCCTCAATTTTAAAAATATTTTTAAGATGTAACTTGATATCGTATGATAGACTTGATATCATATAATTTAAAATGAAAACGCATGCAATTGCAATAATTTTATGTTTAGTGTTCTCCCTAGAGCCTTTTTACTGGGCGTCCCTGTCACTTAATTTTTTCTGCAGCCCAGCTATATTTCCTTTAACGAATGTTTTCACATAGCACATAATAGTAAGAATGAAAAACTTATTTCCACATACACCATCAGTGTTGATGAAAACTGGCTAAAATCTGGGTTACCGCCCTGGTGGCACAGTGGTCTAAGCACTGGCTTATGACAATTCTTCAGAGAAGGGTCCAAGTTCGAATCCCGGTGAGGCATGGATGTTGTGTTTGTCTTACGGCACTTGTTCTCTCCTTTCCCTGGAACCAGTGGCCCTAAATTAGGGACAAGTGACTGCTTATAGCCTATCGAGTTGCTTACTGTGGCAATTAAACCTTTAATATATATATAAAGCCGCCCCGGTGGTGCAGTGGTCTGTGATGTCCTCTGATCATTCGTCCGAAATGGGTCCGGGTTTGAATCCTGATGCGGCATGCATGTTGTTTTTGTCTTGTGGCACTGGCTCTCTCCCTTCCCTGGAACCAGTGCCCTAAATTAGGGACGGGCGACTGCTTATAGCCCATTGAGTTGCTCATGGTGGTCGTTAAACCTCCAATCAAAAAAAAAAAGAAATCTGTGTCAAATGTAATTTGTTAGTAAATACTCATTTTTTGAACCATTTTTGCACAATTTTTTAACTGTTTATCATGTTATGTTGCATTAATGCCTACCACACCACTTAAGATGTTTAATAAGTATAATAATGTTAAGGAAAACTTTTTTTATTGGAGAAAGGGTCGTTAAAAGTACCACCCAGCTAAAATTACTTGCCACCTAGCTGTAAAAAAATCTAGGGAGAACACTAATGTTCATCAGTTTTATGCATTAATAAATTTATTTCTTGATATTTGTTTATTTAATGTGTAGATGCCTAGGAGATGTTGTGTTCCTGGATGCAAATCCAACTACACCTACCCGGGGAAAGCAAGCGCTTATGTTTCATCTTTCCGTTTTCCAAAAGACCCAGAACTTCGAGCTCAGTGGATCAGCCGGAAGGATTTTCAACCCAATGACATTTCAGTTGTGTGCGTTGAGCACTTCAGTGAGCAGTTTGTGATTAGGGAAGATCGTATTACCAGGGGTGATGGGAGTTTATTGGTTGTGCCGCGTACACACCTGGCATTAGCCAAAGATGCTCATCCAACAATCTTCCCTAACCAGCCCTCATATTTATCATATGAGCCACCCCCCAAAAGAAAAACACCAGAAACACGCTTGCTTCAAATGCAACAACGTGATGAACACAATTTTAAAAACTGGAATGAAAATGATGTAATAAATTCATTTAATGATTTTGTTACTCATTATGGAAATAAAAATTTAAATGGTTTCTTCAGTTTGAAAAATGATGATTTCATCCTTTTTATAAGATTGATTCTTCTGACTGCCCTAAGATGCCCATTCGTTTTAAAATATTTTCTGATTTGCAATTAGATGTTTGATATGATGGCATACCATATAATGTTAAAAATTTGGTATGGGTTTTGGGTCATGAAAAAAAGTGTGATCGATGGACAAAATTTGAATGTCTGTTATCACACCTCAGTTCCTTTTCTTCACAGGCAGTCACACCTGTGGCTAAACTGAATACTGCACTTTCATTGTTAAAAGCATATGCAGATGACATACAACAAAATGAAGAATCTTCTAATTCAATTATTTCGAAAATACTGTTTATCATAGAGCAATTAAAACTTTTAACTGCTAAACAGTACCGCTATAGCCCTCAGTTGTTACTGTTTGCTGCAAAAATTCATTTTTGTCATCCATCTGCATATGTTATGTTACGAAACAGCGAGTCTCTAAGCTTGCCCCATCCAGTCTATTTGAAAAAAATTGCTTCCACGTTAGATACTTGTGGCAGTGGTATTATTAATAGGCATGTGCTTTATCTGCAAGAGAAATCAAAACTTCTTGAGGAAAGAGAACTGGTAGTAAATGTTCTACTGGATGAAATTTATGTTTCCCCTGGTGTGGGTTTTAAAGGAGGGAAAATAGAAGGCATTTCTCAAAACATCTCTTCTGAAGCCACAACAATACAAACATTCATGATAACATCTGTGTTTTCCAAAAATAAAGACATTGTTGCACTTATTCCTGTAAAAAATTTAACTGCTGAACAATTACAGACATTCACACTTAAGGTTTTGAAAATTCTTAATGATTCTGGATACCAGGTATTTGCATTAATATCTGATAACAATAGGATTAATCGCAATATGTTCACACTTCTATGTGGTGGTAACCTTGTATCCAGTATCATTAATCCCCTTAATGAGAATTTGCGCTTGTTTTTGTTGTTCAACACTGTTCATTTGTTGAAAGCAGTTCGTAATAATTGGCTCAATCAGTCAAATACAAATCAGACTTTCTTTTATCCATCTATGAATGACTTTAAGAAAGTTTGTGTTGCTAGTCTCACACATCTTCAAAAAATATACAATAAAGAGCAAAATCTTAACATTAAACAAGCACCAAAACTCTCCCAGAAAGTTTTGTACCCAACATCTGTTGAACGGCAAAATGTTAAACATGCTGTTGGCATTTTTCATAAACAAATATAGCTGCTTTAGAATGTACTGCAAAAGAGTTTGGTAGTGATTTATTACAGACCAAAGAATTTATTACAATAATGAGCACATGGTGGAAAATTGTAAATGTAAAATATCCAACTAAGGGAAAACGTCTACGTGACAGTAGCTGTGATCCAGTACACAACATACTTGACAACAATATTACATTTCTAAAGAAGTTCAGTTCATGGCTACAAGCTTGGATCAATATATATAGATGTAAAGATACATCCACTTTATCAGGTTTTGCTGTGCCAGAAAAAGGTGGTTGTTTATCCAAAGAAACACAGTTTGCACTTCAACATACTACAGATTGTCTTATTCATTTAACAAATTATATGTTCGAAACTTTAAAACCATCATACATTTTGTTTGGGAAATTTCAAACAGATTGCTTAGAAGCTCGTTTTGGACAGTACAGGCAGTTGAGTGGGGGGAATTATAATATATATCTGTGATACAAGTTCTTGAGTCAGAAAGAAAATTAAAAGTCATGAGTTTGGTTCAAATGCAATCATACAAATGTGGTGAAATTAAACTGAAACAGTTCTCTTTTCCCCAAGAAGAAGTAAATGATGAGCAGCATTGCTTCTCTCACACATTTGACAATATTTTGCACTTGTGTGATAGTGCAGATATATCTGAATCAGTTATGTCTGTTTTAGTATACATAGCTGGTTACATAGCAAATAAAGTTAAAAAAAATACAGTGCCCAGATTGTAAAAAAACTTTGGCCTGTGATAGGAAAATGGATTACGAATGCTCTGATGAAGAAGTTGCCAAATATTTACAGCTTATAGATAGGGGGGGGTCTCACATGGCCAGAGGAGTTCACAGTGAAGGTTGTATTAAAAACGTTTCAGGTGTTTCAAGCTATTCTTCAGAAAGAGCACGAGCAGGCCTTCATTGAATGTGGTAAGCAGAAACAACTTGTTTGTCAACTTACTGTAGAAAAGCTTGAAACTTCTGATACCATATCAAAATTTAACTGCAATAGTTCACTAAAGTTGGCCAAAATGTGCATAAACCATATGGTCAATATTTTGCTAAATAATTATTGCAAAGCACGAAACGATCAACTGAACAAATCAAAATCGAAGAGAAAATTGTCTACTCTTAAACCTGCCACTGCACATAACACAAGTGGTCAAGTGCAAGAGAAAGTCCCTAAGAGGAGGAATATAACTGCAAACAAAGAGCAAAAAACAAGTAACACGTAAAGCAGCCTATGATAAGAATGTGGCTAATCACAGAAAATAACAAAAGAAATTCAAAAAAGAGAAATAAAACAACAGATTAAGAATGCAAGTAGATATGCCTCAAAGAACTTGAAAATTATGTTGTCCTGGAATAGGAAGTTAACCCGCATCTCCAGATTTATGTATGAGTATATGTTACTATTACCCACCCTGAACATGGAGCTCCCAAGCTACTGTGGATGTGTTTTGATTAAATTGGCACCCATCTTCCTGTAACATCTTATTTAACAAATTAAAAACTCAAATGGCTGCTCTTACAGTTTGCTTGTGTAGCTGAATACTACATAATTCACTGCACTTCACTACTTGATACTGTTGCAAATAATTTTTTAGAGAGTGATCATGGTAAAGCATGCATGGTGAGCTTTCCGAAATATCCTATCAAAGCAACCCGCCCCCCACCACCACCACAAAAACGGTCCCACTAAAACTTTAAATAATTGTAATGAGTGGCTTTCAAAAAGCCAAATGGAACACAGCTTTTTTTTTTCTTTAATATTTTACATAAAGTGCTGGCAAAATTTTACAATCATGACATCTAGTTACTAACTTAATTCCATCTGTTTTTTCATATCCATGTGACAGACTTTTATATGGATGTGTGTGTATGTACTGTAGCCGCTTAACAGACCTTCATATGGACATGTGTATGTTTTATGTATCAGTGATGCTCCACATGATTTTTGTTAAATGGGGGATCATAAGAATGAAATAATTTTTGACTGAAAACCCAAATCTTGTGTGAAGGCTGTGAAGTTGTACTTAAAGGGATATGTATACATATAACATAACACCCAGTTTCAAACTTAATTCCATATGTATTTGTCATATCCATGTGACAGACTTTTATATGGATGTGTGTGTATGTATTGTTGTATCCGCTTAACAGACCTTCATATGGACGTGTGTATGTTTTATGTATCAGTGGCACTCCACATGGGTTTTGTTAAGTGGAGGATCATAAGAATGAAATAATTTTTGACTGAAAACCCATATCTTGTGTGAAGTTGTACTTAAAGGGATATGTATACATATAACATAACACCCAGTTTCAAACTTAATTCCATATGTATTAGTCATATCCATGTGACAGACTTTTATATGGATGTGTGTGTATGTATTGTTGTATCCGCTTAACAGACCTTCATATGGACGTGTGTATGTTTTATGTATCAGTGGCACTCCACATGGGTTTTGTTAAGTGGAGGATCATAAGAATAAAATAATTTTCCCAGATGTCATCTGAAAAGGTGGAGGGAAACCCAAATCTTGTGTGAAGCCTGTGAAGTTGTGCTTAAAGGGCTATGTATACATATAACATAACACCCAGTTCCAAACTTAATTTCATGTGTATTTGTCATATCCATGTGACAGACTTTTATATGGATGTGTGTGTATGTATTGTTGTATCCGCTTAACAGACCTTCATATGGACGTGTGTATGTTTTATGTATCAGTGGCACTCCACATGGTTTTTGTTAAGTGGAGGATCATAAGAATAAAATAATTTTCCCAGATGTCATCTGAAAAGGTGGTGGGAAACCCAAATCTTGTGTGAAGCCTGTGAAGTTGTGCTTAAAGGGCTATGTATACAAATAACATAACACCCAGTTCCAAACTTAATTTCATGTGTATTTGTCATATCCATGTGACAGACTTTTATATGGATGTGTGTGTATGTATTGTTGTATCCGCTTAACAGACCTTCATATGGACGTGTGTATGTTTTATGTATCAGTGGCACTCCACATGGGTTTGTTAAGTGGAGGATCATAAGAATAAAATAATTTTCCCAGATGTCATCTGAAAAGGTGGTGGGAAACCCAAATTATGTGTGAAGCCTGTTAAGTTGTGCTTAAAGGGATATGTATACATATAACATAACACCCAGTTTCAAACTTAATTTCATGTGTATTTGTCATATCCATGTGACAGACTTTTATATGGATGTGTGTGTATGTATTGTTGTATCCGCTTAACAGACCTTCATGTGGACATGTGTATGTTTTATGTATCAGTGGCACTCCACATGGTTTTTGTTAAGTGGGGGATCATAAGAATGAAATAATTTTCCCAGATGTGATCTGAAAAGGTGGTGGGAAACCCAAATTATCTGTGAAGCCTGTTAAGTTGTGCTTAAAGGGATATGTATACATATAACATAACACCCAGTTTCAAATTTAATTTCATGTGTATTTGTCATATCCATGTGACAGACTTTTATATGGATGTGTGTGTATGTATTGTATCTGCTTAACAGACCTTCATGTGGACATGTGTATGTTTTATGTATCAGTGGCACTCCACATGGTTTTGTTAAGTGGGGGATCATAAGAATGAAATAATTTTCCCAGATGTGATCTGAAAAGGTGGTGGGTAACCCAAATTATCTGTGAAGCCTGTTAAGTTGTGCTTAAAGGGATATGTATACATATAACATAACACCCAGTTTCAAATTTAATTTCATGTGTATTTGTCATATCCATGTGACAGACTTTTATATGGATGTGTGTGTGTATGTATTGTATCTGCTTAACAGACCTTCATGTGGACATGTGTATGTTTTATGTATCAGTGGCACTCCACATGGTTTTTGTTAAGTGGGGGATCATAAGAATGAAATAATTTTCCCAGATGTGATCTGAAAAGGTGGTGGGAAACCCAAATTATCTGTGAAGCCTGTTAAGTTGTGCTTAAAGGGATATGTATACATATAACATAACACCCAGTTTCAAATTTAATTTCATGTGTATTTGTCATATCCATGTGACAGACTTTTATATGGATGTGTGTGTATGTATTGTATCTGCTTAACAGACCTTCATGTGGACATGTGTATGTTTTATGTATCAGTGGCACTCCACATGGTTTTTGTTAAGTGGGGGATCATAAGAATGAAATAATTTTCCCAGATGTGATCTGAAAAGGTGGCAGAAAACCCAAATTATCTGTGAAGCCTGTTAAGTTGTGCTTAAAGGGATATGTATACATATAACATAACACCCAGTTTCAAATTTAATTTCATGTGTATTTGTCATATCCATGTGACAGACTTTTATATGGATGTGTGTGTATGTATTGTATCTGCTTAACAGACCTTCATGTGGACATGTGTATGTTTTATGTATCAGTGGCACCCCACATGGTTTTTGTTAAGTGGGGGATCATAAGAATGAAATAATTTTCCCAGATGTCATCTGAAAATGTGGTGGGAAACCCAAATCTTGTGTGAAGCCTGTGAAGTTGTGCTTAAAGGGATATGTATACATATAACATAACACCCAGTTCCAAACTTAATTCCATATATATATATATATCTGTATGAAAATGCAAGTGCAAAGATTCAGCTGTTTGAAAATACGACACACATAAAAATTGGAAAAGGAGTGAGACAAGGTGACACCATATCTCCAAAGCTCTTTAATGCCACATTGGAAAATGTCTTTCAATCACTGAACTGGGAAAACAAAGGGAAAAGATTAATGGAGATTATCTAACCCACCTTCGTTTTGCTGATGACATAGTCATTTTTGCAACTACCCCATCAGAGCTACAGAGTATGATCCAGGAACTTGCTGACAAGAGTAAAGAAGTGGGATTAAAAATGAACTTTCAGAAGACAAAAGTGATGTACAATGCTTTTACAAGAAATGAAGATTTATCGATTGATGGAGAAAAGCTGGAGATAACAGACCCGTACGTTTATCTTGGACAGCAGATATCAAGTGAGGGTCACATTGGTGAAGAAATCAATCGGCGTACAAAACTTGCCTGGAGAGCTTTTGGAAGAAACAGCATAATTTTCAAGAGCAATATGCCATTATGTCTTAAAAGAAAAGTGTTTGATCAATGCATCCTTCTAGTGCTTAGGTATGGTGCAGAGACGTGGACCTTAGCTAAAAGAGACATACAAAGGCTGCAAACAACTCAAAGAAGCATGGAGAGGTGCATGCTTGGTGTAACCAGGAGAGATAAGAAGAGGAACACGTGGATCCGAAAAATGACAAGAGTGGAAGACATCATGATCAGAGTTAAATCCCTGAAATGGCAATGCGCTGGACATACTGCCAGAAGAACAGACCATCGATGGACAGCCGAAATTTTAGATTGGATTCCAAGGGACAGGAAAAGACCCAGAAGAAGACCACATGGAAGATGGGTGGATGAAATTCGAAAGTATGCGGGAGTGACATGGAGGAGACTGGCACAAGACAGACCGTTGTGGAGGAAACTTGGGGAGACCGTCCAGCAGTGGATTGATAATGGTTGACAATGATGATGATGATGATGATCTGTCGTATCCACTGCACATGAATTTTATTATGTGGGTGAATATAAGATTGGGGCAGTTTTCCCCACATGCCCTGTGTAAAGGTGACGAGGAAAATCCAAGTGATTTTCCTCATCAATAATACACAGTCATACCTGAATTTTTATACACAGTAACACCTGGATTTTCCTCGTCAAAAACAGTAATTCAAATATCTTTTGTGTGGCTTTGTTTTGAGACTACTAGAAAGAAACTCTGAAGTCCAAACATTTAGTAAGTGCTTCAAAATATATAGACCTTTGCAGGTAAAGTAAAATAGTAAATCGGTTTGTGTCATGGCAAGGAATTGTGTGTGTGGTAACAAAGTTATATAGAAAATTTTCCTGCATTCTTATTGTCCTGGTATGCTAAATGAAGTATTCCTAACGATCAGTGTAATACTGATTTTTTTTTTCCTGTTTCTGAATTTGTGTTCATTACCCCATCTTTTATTTCAGAACTGAAATAGTCGGAAATAACGGAATGAAAAAGTCGAGGCCGCCCCGGTGGCGCAGTGGTCTAAGGCGTTGGCCTCTGATCATTCGTCCGAAAGGGGTCCGGGTTCGAATCCCGGTGAGGCATGGATGTTGTGTTTGTCTTACGGCACTGGCTCTCTCCCTTCCCTGGAACCAGTGACCCTAAATTAGGGACGGGCGACTGCTTATAGCCCATTGAGTTGCTCACCGTGGTCGTTAAACCTCCAATAAAAAAAAAAAAAAATAAAAAATAAAAAAAGTCGAGTGTAATAACTTTATCTTCATTCTTGATATTAAAATTGCGTACTGAAAATCAATTGCTCAGGCAGATGTTATGTTTTTGATTAAAAAAGAGTAAAGCCATGCATGAATATGTACATCATTTCATCTGTTTAGTCATATTTTCCAGATTTGTTTTCTTGGTGTGTGGGTACACAAATTAGGTTAACATTCATACCTATATAAACAATGTAAAAATTACTCTCGTTGTTTATGCTGACATATTCAAATTGTAATAGGTAAAGAAATAAGTCGACTGTATCCCGTTATTGTGAAAAGAAATCGTAAGAATCGGAGAAAATTTTAACTAAGCGACGACACAAAACAAGCTTATAGCGGCGAAAATACCGCTGTGATCTTTGACGATCGGACTCCTTTCGGCAGTGGGGGCGTGGCAGGCTCAGGCCCGTAGACTCTAGCCGGCCATGACCAGTTCCGGTCGCTTAATCGATATGTGTCGTCACAGACGCTTCAAGACTGAAATGTAATACTCATCAGCATTGACAGTAATTTGTGGAGGAACATGCTGGTAGACTACACCTTTATGATAAAAGAAAATCATTATCACCTTCCCAGCTAATTTGGTTTGGGTTTTTTTTTCGAAGGCGAGCCTGTGTGTTTCCAGAGACACTCGTTGCGCGCTTCGTGAAGGGGTCGAAATAGTGGACCCATGTTTCATCGGCAGTTATTACTGTGCTTAGAAAGTTTGGATCCTTTGCAATAATTTGTTTCCACTCATGACACACCTGAACTCTGGATAACAATTGTTCTCTCTTCAGGTGATGAGGTCCATCTGGAACACACACGATGCAGCAATAATTTGCCGCGTAGAATGCGGAATGCCAACGTTTTTGAAATATTAGTTGACTCCGCTATGTCTTCACACGTCATTCTTCGATCTTCTTGGCTTCTTGCAGGATTGCTCAAACAGTGTTTTTTTTTTTTTCAGGTCGACCAGGCATAGGAGCGAGTTCTGCCCACAAACGCTCTTTTTTGAAATCATGATGCAATCTAAAAAATCGTTGACTCCAACAAACGTTTATCTCTGCAAGCTTTTTCATTAAATTAACTGTTTCTGGAGCCGTTCTACCCAAACGATAGCAAAATTTTATCGCACAACACGTTTCACTTCTTAACTCTGAATCACTCACCTCCATAGCTACATACTTTAACGTGGACGTCTAAATGCAGACATACTTTAACGATGACGTCTAGTGATTTTGCTTTCTATACTTTCAATGGCCAAACTTCTGTACACATTTTCTTCACAATTAATGTGTTCCCAAGGATGAAAATTTGAACATCGATTAAAACGACTTCATATTATAACCTAGTATACTTAATATTTTCTAAAACATAACCATAATTATATTAAAAAATCAATAACTTTTCCTTTGGTGGTGTTGAGACCAGAAAAAAGGTGGCGCGGCCTGTACATTGATGACGTCAGTAGACAAACAAATGTTGGATTGTTGAATTATGGTTATGTTTTAGAAAATATTAAGTATTCCAGGTTATAATATGAAGTTATTTTATTCAATGTTCAAATTTTCATCCTTGGGAATGCATTAATTATTAAGAAAATGAGTATAGAAGTTTGCCCATTGGATGTACACTAAAGAGCAATTGAATTAGGGACATCAAATAGAAGTCATCGCTCTTTCCACGTTCATAAGTGAGTCACGGAAATATTCTCATCGGCCGCCACCGGAAAATGAACCCAGGGTCTTCCAGTTACGCGCCGGATATGCTTCCACTGCACAACAGCGGCCTCGGAATTCTCCAGACTCACTAACGACAAACTACCAAACCATATGGCAGGTTGCTTCTTTGGAGCCCCGCACAATGCTGGGGATTCACCAAAGATGAACAGCAGCAACTGAACAAATAACTAGAAGGCGAATGAATGATATTTCCGTGACTCACTAATGAACCTGGAAAGAGCGATGACTTCTATAATCATCCACGGTCCAATCTCGATTATCTTGGACCCATTTCATGCGTTGTTGGCAATGACGTGCAGTGAGCATGTGGACCCGCCTGGGTCTTCGTCTACGCAGGCCCATGCGCAGAAGGCTGCGATGAACTGTGTGCGGCGACACATTGCCCTGATAACCACTGTTGTAGCTGCGGATGATTTGTCGCACTGTGTCCCTGCAGTCGCAGTGTCCGCTTCCCTATGGCATCAATGAGTTGCGGACGACACACGGCTAGACGACGGTTCGTCGTTTAGCCATCTGTGCACCACTTCTGATACGTACTCACTCCAGCGGCACGTGACCCACCCACAAGCCGCGCCATTTCCGAGATCGTAGTTCCGAGGCGCCGGGCCATCACAATTTGTCCTTCATCAAACTCCGATAAATCGGCAGCTTTTCCCATTCTGACTCCGAACACTCTACTAACCGAAAGCCGGTCCTCAGGTTGTATATATACTGCTCTGTGAACTTTACCTGCGCCACCGTTCGGTCTCCAGGCGCGCTAATTTCTCTAGGCTGGGGGTGGTCATAAAGCAATGGCTCATCGGTGTATTTCATTGAGTTGCTCACGGTGGTCGTTAAACCTCCAAAAAAAACCAAATAAAAAAAATCGGTGTATTTATTAATTTGAAGCATCTCTTCATGCTCTACAGTTCGGAAAATTGGTAGAAACTGACAAAATGTTGGCCCTCTTAACTGAGCAAATTATAAACATACCTCAATCTTGCGTTCTACAGGAAAAAAAGTACGAGATAAAGATTTTGATGGAGACTAGATGTTAGAGTTTCGAGTCTCTGAGCTGGTTAGGGAATGTCAGGAAATGTGCGAAGATCCATCCGATTAGATTTAAGGTGAACGAGAAGCACTTTTCTCACCTTCTTTAGTTAAAGCTCAATGATCACCACTCTTTTCTTAAAGTAATATAATATAATAAGCACTTTTCTCATCTTCTTTAGTTAAAACTCAATGATCACCACTCTTTTCTTAAAGTAATATAATATAATCAGTTATGCTTTGTATAGATTTGCACATCCTTTCTGAGAGAATTTCTTAAAACTGTTAAAAACGATCTTTCCTAAATGGGAGGATTTGTCATGCAGCATGGACGCTCCTATTAGGGTACCCTAGCGTCTTAGGTCCCCCAATAATTTCGAATGAGTGGCCGGGACCCTCTAACTTAGAAAATTGGTAATAAACCAATCTAAGTCAAATGACCTGGTTTTGTAAACCCGCAGCTACCTACTTAGCGATTCCCTGCAAAACGAAGTGCTAAATATGATTTTGTATTCATTCAGCAGCCCAAAAACACAGAGTGAAATATTTTCTTTGAGGAGACTACTTCTCTGAGATGCCTGCATGTAAGATATGTTCCCAGAAACGACGAAATTTGTTCGTTTACATTTAACCATCGTGGCCTCAAGAAACAGTTTTGAAATATCCTTCCCCAGGTTTATGAAACTTGAGCCGTACATGAGACTAAGAGTGGGTTAAAATTTATTTAATAATGTTACCCTTTTGAACTCTCTTGGAGTTCTGGCGAGTTCAAAACGCCTAAATGAAACGGCAACCGAGTTTACCACCAGAGTAGGTATAGCTCCCTTGTTGAATATTTGAGTACTTGATTCAATTTTATTGGTTATTGCCAGTTTAAATCTTGTTTGCAGTAAAACGCTAAAAATATTTAAATTTTTGAAAACGTAAAACTGATTTACAAATAATTACCATTACCAAAAACACCTTCATTTCTCACATTTTGGTTTTTGAAATTTATAGTCTCTCTCGTAAGAGTGAGGGACGTGGGAAGCTGAAATTCGCCAAACAGTAATTTGCAAAAGATGGCAGTGATTTGCGATATGATAGACTAGAAACGCCAAATTGGCTAAGCCACCAGAGAAAACAAGCTCGCGCGGTTGCAAATAAAGGAACAGTATTGTTTAAATTATATCCTGTTTAACCAGACACTGTAAAAAGGCCGAAGGAAAGGACATATGAAAACGGACCTGAATTTCAACCTTTCCTCATCAATAGAGATCACGGGCAGCCCATTTCTGTTACTTCACAGCAACTGTATGTGTATTGTGACCACAAGTTTCTTTCTTGTTTTATGGATCTAAGATATATTCCCAGAAATGGCGAAATTTGTTCTCTACCTTTGATCATGAGGCATGGGTGTTGTGTTTCCCTTATGGCACTGGCTTTCTGTCTTCTGTGGAACCAGTGGCACCAAATTAGAGACTGTCGACCGCTGACAGCCCATTGAATCTCTCGCGGTGGCCGTTAACAATCCCCCTCCATTAGGTTTTGTAATTTACATATCGTATCTGTCAGACATAGTTCTGTCATTTTATATATACATGAAAAATTCCTTATAGCAATAGCAGAATGAAGGGAGCTTAACTACATCTGTAATCGTTCACTTTATTGATATTGGGCCAGTGGCGAACTGAACATTAAAATATGCGTGGACATAGTATTTCTGGGCAATAGTTAACAGATCTCCGCTATGCTATCACCAAAGAGGAGGTAGTGACGACGTGCTGCCATCTCA
This sequence comes from Macrothele yani, assembly GCA_039090855.1. NCBI lineage: Eukaryota > Metazoa > Arthropoda > Arachnida > Araneae > Macrothelidae > Macrothele > Macrothele yani. Next base: position 22,055 of record JAYWMT010000210.1, on the reverse strand, counting down.
CGACCGATGTGAAAGGTTGAAACGCGTGAGTACTGCGTTGATGGCGTTTAGTTTCTACACGGCTCAAATTAATTAGGGGAGCATGACACGCTGGTTATATTTTGCAAGCCAATATGTTACACGTTATCCAAACGCGGAATACACAAGTCTAATGTGATGTAGACAGCCGAATCATATATACCATTATGCAAATTAACGTCTGTGACTTTAGAATGCATACGTGACTGATTGGAAAAACAACGCAAGTTTTCCGTGAGCCCCCCCCCCCATTTTTTGCCGCGTTAATCATGACAGATCCTTTTATTGAGGTCTTCGGTTCGATCGATCTCTCAACAGTATAATTTATCGGAATCAACGGCGAGGAAAACTTTAAGCAGACAAGAAACTACTGTCACTCCGTATGCCGCAGCCATCGGTGATTTGCTCATTTTCAAGGACAACGACGTTCCACCCCTCACAGCTCGACAAATGCACAGCATGCCTCAAGAAGGAAGAATCGAGCCAGCTCTGCCAGCACCTCCGTTGGCTCATCCTAAACTTGAGACTACACCATGGTGTACGATAGACAGGTGATTCAACTCCGTATGACCGTCGTGCTGGAAAAAAGGTCCCTTAATGTAATGACCACTAGAGGGCGTTAGAGGAAATGCGGGCCACTCGAATCTCCGTCTTCTGTGACTCGAATCGACATGTGAGTAAACGAATCGAAAAAGGTATTTGCTACAGGAAGTTAGAACAAGGTAAGTAACTGAAATCTTTGCCTTTTCTATTTCTTGACCTACTTTGGAATCAATGTAAACTGCCTCATTTCTTTTGTCTGTTGTTGTTTTTTACTGAAGCGTTTAGTTTTTCGGAGTTTTCGATTCCCATGACATGGGACGAAAATGTTTCGTCCCGAATTGCTGTTCTCGTTATGCTAGTAGTGAAGATCATGCTTCTTTATTTAAAGCACTTAAAATGAAAAAATGCTTGCTAAATAGCAGAAAGCAATCCCTCGAGCCGATCGGACCCTCAGCACTAACGATTTTGTTTGTGAGAAACCTTTCCTCTCCCATGATGTAATTAGAAGCAGGAGTGAGACATTCAATGGCCAAGTTTTATATGATGTGCCTCTCCGTGTCAGACTTAACTCCACTGTTATTCCTGTAACATTTCCTGAATGTCCAACCTACCTTTCAAAAAAGGCAGCAAAGTCATTACTTGATAAATGTGTAGTTTAGCATCCTAAATTATTTCGTCGGATTTCGAAAAAGTGGGACATAAATAGGATTTCAAAAAACTGAGACGTACAGATTTTAAAGTATGCAATTTTAAGGCAAATGGTGAAATAATTTCATCATTATGGTGCATGTTAAAGATTTTTACCGTAATATTTACGTGCAAGTACGACGTTGTGAACAGAAACTGCACGCCTAACACAACGCCGCTGCAACAACTGCTCCGCAGCCATTCTGCTGGCGGAAGAGTACAGGAAGAAAGGGGAACGTTCTTGCCAGGAAAGCGATCCAGTTTGTAGTGCTACCTGACAGAAAATAGTTCTTCATTTCTGTCGCAGTTTTTTTAAAACACATAATGAAAATTGCTTCGTTCTTATGCATATGATTCCCTGGTACAAAATAGAAAGTATGCAAATGCATTTTTTCTTCTACCAAAGCGTTAAAGTAGAGGCCGTGTTCTCTTCAACGGAAGTTACATAGCTTCGGAAATCAAAGTTTTGCTCCTCTTGTTGACAGCGTTGTTCGTAATTCACTGAAATTGGATAACAGAAAGCTCTCGAAGAAGTGAGTTCATAAATTGAGCATTAAAGAATCAACGCGGAAAAAAAACAAGAAATTCTCAGATTGTGATGTTAAAATGTGAGACAGAAATGATGATTTATTTTCTGTAGCGCAACACTACAAATTGGATCGCTTTCCTGGCAAGAACGCTCCCCTTTCCTTTTGTACTCTTCCGCAAGCAGAATGGCAGCCAGAACGAGACTACAACAAGACCATCGTTTCAGCGGAGCAATGCTTGATGTTGTCGCGACGTGTGTTAGGCCTTCCGTAGCTTCTGTTCACAGCGTCGGCGTCGTGCTGGCACGTAAATATTACGGTAAAAATCTTTAAAATACACCATAATGATACATTTTTTTCACCATTTGCCATCAAATTGCATTCTTAAAAATCTGTACATCTCACTTCTTAGAAATCCTTCAACATTTCCGACGAAATAATTTAGGACGCTAAACTACACATTTACCCATTGCTTATTCATATGGTATACCTAATATACATGCAACTTATAATTGCCCAAAAAGCATAGGGCTTTTGAATACTGCTAAGGAGCGTTCAAAAATTACGCACTTAAATTTAAGAACCTCTTATAGATATATTTCATGTATTATGCGCAATGATATTTTGCGAGTTATTTAGAAGTAAACATCTACTGTTGCTACATTCTCAACACACACCATCACCTTTAAATGCATGCAGGGATAGCTAGAAGCATATCTGCTGTATAAATACACAACGACATTAAAGCGAAAAGGTAATATAAATTTACGTGTCCTATATTTATCTAAAATAGTTTAAAATAAGTTATTCAAAATGTTACGCGGTCATAATTATGACGCTGGTACCTTTCTGCAACTGTATATTAAATTACATCTGTAACACTGTTTTTATAAAACGGAAGCCTACCTTGTCCTATATATATATATATAGGACTTAGCCTTTCTTGTCTAATTTTTTTTTGTGTTAAAATAATTTATTTATAAAGTAATTTTTTTGTTTTATTTATGTACTATTTATATACAGTATATATATATATATATATATATATATAACACGAACGTATTATAAATTCATAAACAAAATTCCTTTCATCCCTAGCATCACTGTTGTCGTTTAAAGGCGTGTCATTTCTACATGGAAATCTGTCTTAAAAATATGTTCCCTTTTTTAATATTTATGTTGGCCTACTTGATGTGTAAGGACTAATAATATTTGAGAAGTACAATATGGCTATTTTCACGCTTAAAAATATATTACAACAACAAACCTATACATCATCGTGATACAGACAGCGGTTTACTTTTCTCCTGGAATTGATGGCCCGCATCTCCCCAGCGGCATCTGGTGGCCGATTACATTAAAAGTCCACATTTTAGCTCACAGTTGAATCACCTGTCTATCGTACACCGTGGACTACACTCAATGAGGAGTGCCGAATGTAGCCTCCTCTATAACCTCATCAATTCCATTCCACACAGGTGTGCGACGATTAGAGGTCAGTTAGCACCTACAAAAACTCATTTTTGGTGTTGTAGCGATATGCATATTGATGTGTAGCATATCGCATCATGTGCATTAAATGATAATGTTGCATAGAATTCGTTAATGTGCTTCTTCTTATCCATATTACTGAATATTCTACTGCATCTTACATAAAAATATTATTTTACGTTCAACAGCGTGAGTTCCACAGGATCTTCCTTCCAATATCTCTTGCTTCCCCAATTCTTTTCAGCAGTGTTTTATTGCTGACCGTTAAAAGGACCTTTAGGAATGTTAACTCCTTCATCCGTTAGCTCTGTTTTTTTTTGTTGTTGTTCATGTGTTTTGTACCAGTGCCCCTGAAGTTGTTTCAACGTCTCTTTTTACTCTACTTGCAGGTGTTCTTTTGGCAGTAAAATGTGGTATTGGAGAAGGTTTTTGATAAAATTGGTTGGGACGAAGATACGTCCATTTCGTGCCCTAAATGGATATTGCTTGCCAAGTCCAAATGTTCCGAGAATTACCGAATAGCTCTCCGAGTGAACTTGTCTCATCGGTGTGGAGGATTCAGGTGTCCGAAGAAGCATGTTGTACACAAGGATGATCTGTGTTCCCGTACACCTGGGACGTGGTTCCATAATCCTCATCCCACTTTTGATATATGATGTGGACAGCAATTGGCGTCCACTCAGCCGTAACCTAACAGAGAGTAATCAAAAAGTTCTTTAGGCAGAACACATTTTGCTATATTTTTCTGGAAGGAATTGTCGTGTTTCCTCGTTACACGGCTTTGAGGTTTTGATTAGTATCATCAGAGAATTCTTTCCTGGCAGGTAATGAATGTACTTGGTGTATTCTGTTAGATAGACGGGTTCTGATTCAAGAGAAAACAAAACTGTTCCTTCCGAATAAATATTTCGAAATAGGGACGAATTAACATTGTTGAAAGCTCTTTTAAGGGGCACTACAATGTCAACGAAAGCGGTACCACCAAAGTATTCATTTTAAGGGCCAGACAAAATACTTAAGACACGCGATGGATACAGACATCCCCTGCTTTCAGCTTTCACATCCGCCGACAGATGGTAGCACGTCATTCCAAACTCTTCTATCGCACAGCACGGGACTAGAATGCAAGTATAACCCAGAGTTCTATTCAAAGGGAGGCGAGTTTTACAGAAGCTCCTAGTTTGAACAACATTTGTTCAGATTTGCTTCAAAACCCTGTTTGTTTGTTTTTTCAAGAAACTTAGGTGATCTCGAGAATAGACTGAACTTCTCACGTCAAATTTTTAATGCTTGTGGAGACATTTGGTAACAATGAAGTAAACAAGAAAACCAGCAACAGCGCTAGCGACAATTAGGATTTAAGATGTTAATACATTACAGAAAATAAAATAATATAGCTCCAAAGAAATTAAGGAGTTCTTTTTTCACTTTCAATAACGCACGGAGATGTAAACAAATTCAAGTAAATTTCCTGGTACGTTGGAGAACCCTCGGACTGAATAGGAATTTTTTGTTAAGATGCAGCGTTAGATACAACATGCAATACAACACCTGTGATATAATTGTCCCCGTGAAACTGAAAGAGGAAATATAAAACAAATAATAAAGTGTATTTAGGTGTGATATTCGGGCAGTTACAAAGAACGAACTTCCCTCTGGTTATCAGCCACTAATCGAATAAGATCAATCCATCGTTGCAGTGCATCATTACAAACTGAGGTACATGTAAGCTTCCTGTATACAAAGTGAAGCTCTTATGTCAACAATGAATTTTTCGGTTCTCGGTTTTTAACTGTTGGTAATTGTAATTTCACTGCTCTCTAACCCAAAACCATCAAACACCGATTGCTGCGCTCGTAGTACTCATCAGTGCATCGGCTGAAACTCATTCATTTAGTACTTTTAGATGTCAGTCATGACTCCTTGGTTGTATGTTTTAACTAGTGTGTTTGTTTGATTCAACAGGCTAAGAAGCCTGCCTAGCGTGTGAATAAATAGGCAAACTAATTATGCTGCTTCAAATCTACAAACCTGGTGATGATGGTCACTAGAACGGCTGAATGCACTTTGTTTAAATGAAGTGGTCAGAATGTTTTTATTGTTGATGCTTAATTATACTAATAGTATTACTACACGTAAATAAATATACAGTGCTCGACATATAAAATATCACAACATGAAAGACTGCACGAAATAAGACGAAATTTAATACAGAAGTACATTAATGGGTGGGAATATCACAAAAATCCCTAATATGAATAGAATATATAATTGACTACTAAAAAATATTTTCAGAGTTTACTTCCTTGTTATTCATTTTACTTTTAATTGTTACTGATTAGTAGGATATCAGGAATAATGCATTTGATGGACGTCTAAATGTATAGCATTTAAGAAAGAATCTGTTAATTTCATGGTCACTAAAATTTTTCAAAATTATATTCTTCATGTTTACAAAACTTTTGTACCTAACCAGAAAGTATAGCTACTCAATACAGAATAATAAATTATAAAGTTTAATGCCAATATCGGCGACGAATCAATACACATAACCTGCACATATGCTTTATGGGTTCACATGGTAGGAAAGAATGACTTTCTTTCAGTGTACTTCCAAATGTGACATCATGGATATGGTCTTCACTGATGCTCATTTGAATAAATAGGTACAGTAACATTTGAATTTCTCACTTGCCGTTTAATGAATACAAGCTTTAGTTAAAGTTGGAATTTTCATTGTGTCCTGCAGCTTCCCCTTAAGAAGTGTGCAAAGTTAAAAGAACGTCCAACAAACATCACACACTATAAAAATCTGTGTGCTAAACTTTTTTCTGAGAAGTTTAGCACACAATCAAAAATTTCCTTTAAAACGCAAAGGTCAGTAACCTGAAGCTCAGCCATTTAAGGAGTAAAAGCAAACACAATTAGGAACCAAAGAAATCGGAAAATGAAGAAAAGAAAAAGTGGAAGACCTTCTACATTGCGCTTTACGGGGAGGGGTTCTGCTTGTTGGGGCTGTGGCAATCTCTTCTGGGAAATGGGTTTCTCCCAACTGCTGTTCTTGTGCTGTAGTTACATACCATTCTATTAGTTCTTGTGTGGAATAGACCAAGTGTTTCTTTCAGGCATACATCCAGGGGAGCAAAGCTTTCCCGGAAACGACCGCCCCCCCCCGAGACATTTTAGGGTACCGAGCCAAAGTTTAATAAATTCAGGTTATGATGAAAAAAGGAAGTTTCGTTTTTTTTTATGCTACAGATATTTCTCCAATTATATATTTTTTAATATTTGTTCAAATGGTACTAGTTATAGTTAATTTTATTAAAAAGTGTATTACGACGCATGGTATTCTTCAAAATATTATAAGTAGACTAATCATACCTAATTGTCTGAGAATCGTGATTCAGGATCAAGAGTGCGTTGAATGCATTTTTTAATAGATGAAAATTTCAAGCTTGCGGACCCCCCCCCTCCTTTAGCTGAAAAAAGTTTGTTATTCCTGAAATGTTTGAAGAAGTAATAACTATATCAGTGATGTATATAGAATTTTTCTTCGGGGGGGGGCGAAAATAGGAAGTTTTTGAAATCCACCATCTGGAACAAAATCAAAGTTAATGAAAAATTGAAGGAAAATTAAAGCATTTTTTAAATTGTAAGTCGATACATTTTCATTGAATTAAGGAATTTTTTCTAATGTAAGTCGCATTTTAACCAAAAAAACAAAAAAGTCACATTTTTCCGGGGGGGGGGGGAGGCCCTCTCTAAATGTTCCCTGTGCTAGAATATAGCAATTATTTCTATATATATAAATATAGTAGTTAAAATTATATATCATCATCATCATCATTGTCAACCATTATCAATCCACTGCTGGACGAAGGTCTCCCCAAGTTTCCTCCACAACGGTCTGTCTTGTGCCAGTCTCCTCCATGTCACTCCCGCATATTTACGAATTTCATCCACCCATCTCCCATGTGGTCTTTTTCTGGGTCTTTTCCTGTCCCTTGGAATCCAATCTAAAATTTCGGCTGTCCATCGATGGTCTGTTCTTCTGGCAGTATGTCCAGCCCATTGCCATTTCAGGGATTTAACTCTGATCATGATGTCTTCCACTCTCGTCATTTTTCGGATCCACGAGTTCCTCTTCTTATCTCTCCTGGTTATACCAAGCATGCACCTCTCCATGCTGCTTTGAGTTGTCTGCAGCCTTTGTATGTCTCTTTTAGTTAAGGTCCACGTCTCTGCACCATACGTAAGCACTGGAAGGATGCATTGATCAAACACTTTTCTTTTAAGACATAATGGCATATTGCTCTTGAAAATTATGCTGTTTCTTCCAAAAGCTCTCCAGGCAAGTTTTGTACGCCGATTAATTTCTTCATCAATGTGACCCTCACTTGATATCTGCTGTCCAAGATAAACATACGTATCTGTTATCTCCAGTTTTTCTCCATCAATCGATAAATCTTCATTTCTTGTAAAACATTTGAACATCACTTTTGTCTTCTGAAAGTTCATTTTTAATCCCACTTCTTTACTCTTGTCAGCAAGTTCCTGGATCATACTCTGCAGCTCTGATGGGGTAGTTGCAAAAATGACTACGTCATCAGCAAAACGAAGGTGGGTTAGATAATCTCCATTAATCTTTATCCCTTTGTTTTCCCAGTTCAGTGATTGAAAGACATTTTCCAATGTGGCATTAAAGAGCTTCGGAGATATGGGTGTCACCTTGTCTCACTCCTTTTCCAATTTTTATGTGTGTTGTATTTTCAAACAGCCGAATCTTTGCACTTGCATTTTCATAGATGTTATTAATAATATTAATGTATGCATCTTCAATACCGCAGGATTTCAGAGCCGTGGTAACTGCTGATGGTTTCACCGAATCAAAGGCTTTTTCATAATCGATAAAAGCCATGCACAATGGAAGTTCATATTCCCTCGCTCTTTCAATTAGTTCTCTCAGTACATGGATATGATCTATTGTGCTGTAGCCACTCCTGAATCCAGCTTGTTCTCTCGGTTGAGCCATGTCCAGTGTTACCTTCAAGCGGTGTGAAAGAACTTTAGTGAAGATTTTATAAACCACTGATAGGAGGCTGATAGGTCTGTAGTTCCTGAGATCCCTCAATCTCACCTTTTTTATGTAGCAGGATCATTGTAGCATTGTTCCAATCCTCAGGAATCTTCCCTTCATTAAGGCATCGAGTGAAAATTTGGGCGAGTACTGTTTCGATTTCTCCACTTGCTTCTTGTATGATGTCTATAGTAATTCCATCTTCTCCTGGAGCTTTCCCCGCTTCATGTTCTTGATTGCATGAGCAACTTCTGCTGGGAGGACTGGAAGAACTCTGGTACCTTTCATGATGTCTGGAGTACATGTATCATCCCTTTCATATAATTTGGAGTAGAAATCTTTCACTCTTGTCAAAATTTCGCCTCTATTTCTTGTTATAGAACCATCTTCTTTTCTCAGAGCCATAATCTGTTTTCTTCCCTTACTGAGATGTCCCTTTGCTATCTTTAGGCTTTGGTTGTTTTCAATTGCTTTCCTCACTAGCTCACAGTTGAATTTCCTTACATCTTCAGTGATACTTTTTTCGTGCTGTCTTGCATAGCTCTATATATTCCACTTTGGAAGTCACATCTTCTTTAGTTGTCCTCATCTGTCTTCTTTTTTGCATCAACATTTTGGTTTTTCCTGATAATTTGTTTACATGCAACTTGTTCTTAGACCCAGCTAATTTTGTTGCTGTTTCCATAAGAGCTTTGGTTACTTTTCTGTTAACTTCCGAAATATCCACTTCTTCCGATGTTAGGCCTTCTAAAGCAGAGAATCTGTTCTTCAGTTCCAACTTGAAAGTATTATGGTGTTTTTTAAGGTTGGTTATGTCAATACATTTTGTTTGTCTTATGAGCTTGCCACGTTCCAGTTTAGTGTTGAGGTGCATCTTACATCTCACCAATCTATGGTCACTACCTGTGTTGAACTTGTTTAGCACACTGCAGTCTTCTATGACGAATTTTTTGTTACACATAATAAAATCAATTTCACTTGTCGTCCCAATTGGATGTCTCCATGTCCATTTCCTGTGTGGCTTTTTCTTGAAAAAGGAATTCAAGATGAAAAATCCTTCTGCCTCTGCAAACTCAACGAGAGTATTTCCACGCTGGTTTCTGTTGCCGTGACCGAATTTACCTACTGAAGTTTCATTCTGTTGCCGGTGCCCTATTTTTGCATTGAAATCTCCATAATTATCTTCAAGTGCTGCTTACCTTTATTATTTAGATGACGAATTTCCTCATAAAATTCTTCAATTTCTTCTTCAGGATGACTTGTGGTGGGTGCATAAGTTTGAATAATCTGAGCCTGGTATCTTCTCGATAGTTGGATAACGAGTCGTGCAGCTCTGTCAGAGGAACTTTCAACTTCTACCACTTTATCCTTCAGTTTCTTGTTTATTATAAATCCGACACCACTAGTTCTGCCAATATCTGTCCCACGATAATAGAAGAGATGTCCACTTTTCAGTTCAATGAGATCTTCTCCTTTTCTCCTTACCTCACTCAGCCCGACGATGTCCCACTTGATCCTTTGTAGTTCCTCTTCCAATTCAAGAAGCCTTGAATCAGAAGATAAGGGAGCGTCCGTTGTAGGTAGCCAAGGTCAGCATCAAATGGCAGCCTAGTCCGGTCCTCCGGGGATTCTTAGCACCCTCTGCCTTCATGTCGCACTGGCCGCTGCCTTGGCCAGGTACATTCCAGCTGCCGGAGACTGAGGGCCAAGATTTAAGTTGTAGAGTCATTTTGGAGGTGTTTGGCCATAACTCACCACGCTGGCCAAGCGGGTTGGTGAGTGTGGGATAGCATTTCCTCTGATCCCGATGGTATAGTTATACCGCTATTTGCGGTATAACTATACCATCGGGATCAGAGGAAATGCTATATATATATAACTATAAATTATATATGTTACGCTTAAGTGCAGAAATCAGTTATTCTACTGATTATCTAGGTAATGTGCAGATTAACTAGGGTGATCCGTTAAAGTGCCGAAAATTGTTTCATTGCTCAAATTACCTAGGTAATCTGCAAATTACCTAGATAATCTGCACATTACCTACTAGGCACTCTATAAAGTGAAAATAAGATCTTTGCTGTAACAACAGCAACGTTTCTGTACGCTTAAATTAACATAATGTTATTTATTTATTTTTCGATTTATAAGGAATCAAGTTAATACAATCAAACAATCAACAAATTAGTTGATAGAATCAATCATCAATCAATTAAAAAACTATAATAGAAAGAATCAAACGGTTTAAAATATTATTATATAGTTAAGGAAATGAATTTGCAAAACATATGATAAAATTATGCTTACTTATTAGTGCAATCTAAAGATTGGTGATACTTTGAATTACATAGCAATTGGTTTTTGCGACAAGCACACCTATTTGTGGTACATTTAGATTTGCAGTTACATTTTCTGAAACCCTGCCCAGTACCAAGGGATTGTTTTATTGCTGTTTGACGTAAAGATATTTGGCATGGACAAACTTTTTCACACTTTCACGTGTATGACAACTGCTCAATGAGTTTTTCACAGCCTTGTACAGTCAACACATCGTACCTTTGAATTATTCGATAATCTCGAGATGATTCTTTCTTGGAAACTTTTATTCGCTTTACATCTTCAATTATGCAATCATATTTTCGTTTTGTCATTAAAACACTATTATATTTTGAATCTTCGCTACAGAGGTTTTCGAAGAATCTTTTCTTCATTTTACTCACCAATTCGGTGCTTGCTTGCATACTAGGAGTTAAATTTATCTGCTTTAAAAAAAATCGCGACACAAATTCACACGATAACAGGCAGAAACAAATTTGAAAACAGAATTAGCTATGCTACACTGTAAAAAAAAGTTGTAGTTTTTACAGAAAATTACTGTAAATCGCTACAGAAAAATGCCGTAACCACATTTAACAGTTTAAAACTGTAAAATCTACAGTTTTGGGGATGGCAACGCGCCGAGCTACTGAACTACTTAACGCGCATGCTCAAACACTTAGCCTCGCGTTTCGAAGTAGAGATGAGCTTACCTGTTACTTAGTGTTCACGGCGCTAACTGTGACTGCTACTCTAAAGTAACAGTGATTTTTAACTGTGATTGGAATCACAGTTTAGGACCTGTTATTTGTTTCCCTTCCGTGAATTCGTGCACCAGTAACGACTAACGAACGAGTAAAGTAACTGATAGCAGAATCACTTAATGGAACAGTGGGTTGGCCATAATACAGCGGATCCTGGGTTATATGTTTTTTACTTTTAAACATAAATCTGCGTTAACCCCGATATTTTGCTGTAGTTATAATGGCTTTTTCAGTTGGGTTATGCGTAATTCTTTCATGCGATTTATAGGTTAAATTTTGAATTCAGATTATCAAATATACAGTTCTTTTATACATAACATGGTGCTACAACTTTGAAAAAAATGAGACAGCATTTATTTTTCAGCCTTGAAATGGACGAAGCAACAAAAAAATTATCATCTAATGTTCACACACAATTCACAAATTTCTCCAAATTCAAAAAAATTAAAACAAACAGAAAGTAGTGATATTTTACCCAGCATTAATGGTAAATCAACTAGTGAACAAAATTATTTGAAAAGGGCCAAGTATTATAAGTAAATAATGTGTTCTAAGGGTGTTGAATATAAGAACACATTCGGATTTACTACCTAATATTTCAAAGGTAAGAGTTCTTTCATATATTGAAAATATGAAATCATGCAGAATTTCTTACCTTGTTTTATAATGTAAAAAAAAAAAAAAAATTAAAGGTCAAAATAGACAGGCAAGAACAAAATAGAATGGACAGGTAGCGAACAAAGTATTCATTAGCATAATCTAAAATTGCGAGCCCTCTTCCGCTTTTTTTCTTTTTGGAAGCATTTAAAATTGTACAATAGTATTTAATATTTTGAAATTTCAGTCACATGTTTTTTAAGCCATTCCATAGTAAAATGTATAACTGAGATACTACTGTCTGCCACAGATTACAAAATTATGAACTTTATAATTTTCCGACAGAAGATATGGGCACAGCCACGTAAAGTTCTCTGACAGAAATTTCAGTCGGTAGTCATAGTCATAATATCTATCAGATTTTGTAAAGTGGTTAATACCTGATGATTTTTGTAGGGAATGGAGAGGGGGATCATATAAATTGTGGACAAATATAAGACTAAATTTAAGCAACTGATTACCTCCCTGTTGGGGAAATTTCTGTGAAGGTATATCTATAGCTTGCATGTGTGTGTATTATTTGGAGGGAATTGCCACACTGGCACGACCCTAAATCGGCAGTTAATAATTAACATAAGAAATGTGTTACCGAATTGTGGACTAGACCTCCATACAGAAGAATGCAGAGTCTACAGGAAATAAAGTAACTAGCATTCTAATAGTATATACAGCAGAGTTAATGTCAAAAAGCCTTCCGGTGGCGCAGTGGTATAAGCGATGGCCTTTGATCATTCGTCCGAGAGGGGTCCAAGTTCGAATCCCAGGGAGGCATGGATGTTGTGTTTGTCTTATGGCACTGGCTCTCTCCCTTCCCTGAAACCAGTGATCCTAAATTAGGGACGGGCGACTGCTTATAGCTCATTGGGTTGCTCACAGTGGTCGTTAAACTTCCAATAAAAAAACCTAGGCTTCCTCAAAAACTACACTATAGTAGATGTTGCCATTTGTGAGCTAAATTCCAGCATAAGGTTGGACACCTACTAACCTAAGGGGTATTTAGCTCACGAATGACAACACCTACTATAGTGTAGTCTTGTGGACAGGTAGGGATGCTACCTGAAAATTCGACTGTAAGTAATATCCTTTTATTCCCAAGTAAATCCTATAATTTAGTGAAATTTGCTAATACATCAAGTCTAGAAATAGCCATGACATCAAATTATTACCTGTTCATCAAGTTCAGGGGGGACCCTGAGCTGAACTACTTTGTAATTTTTGAATACAGAAAAAGAAACAAAATAAGAAACTGTGAGTACTGATATTATGATTGTAAACATCACAATAGAGTATTACAATATTTAAGCACGAAAAGACTGTTGCTTTTGGTATTGACTTTGAGATCAACGCGCATCTAAAAAAATGTGAAAACACAATTTACTGTAAAAACTATAATACTTATGAGTTTATTTATATAATTTAAAATGTAAACCAAGATCTACAGGATTATAGCAAGTATGGATGTCAAGGCCCTTTTTCCAAGTACCACTGTACCGGAAGCAATTGAAAACATTATTAAAAAATTAAAACAGGACAAAAATCTTAATAACACACAATTTCAAGAATCAAAAGCAGTTTTGTTATACATTTATGAAAACAATATTTTCAAATTTGAAGAGAACATTGCAAACAAAAAAATAGAGGCCCAATGGGTTCCCCTCTGTCAAATCTATTTGCAGAAGTGACTATGAGCAATATTGAGGAACAAATAATCTGTACAATGGAAGAAACTCCTTTGGTTTACTGTAGATATGTGAATGACATTTTTATTTTGTCACGAATGAGTATTTATGAACTTGAATCATTAACTCAGCAATTTGGTAATATCTATCCAACGTTGACAATAGAACATGAGGAGGAGAATACTTTGATCTTCCTTGATGTTAAAGTTGTCAAGCAAAGAGACCAACTACAATACAGACTACATAGAAAACAGTCATTTATTCCTGTTCTGATTCCATATAATTCAACACATCCATACACACAGAAATACAATAGTATTAAAACTTTAATCAAAAGAGCAATGATTACACACTCCTCAAAAGAAGAATTCTTTACAGCCATTCCATGAAAAAGTGGACAAACAGGGAAAAAAACTTAAATTGTATCATATTATTATTTATGATACATCAAATTGAAGGTATGAGTACTACATAGAATTTGAATTCACAACAAAAAATGCTATATAAATTATTGTCTCCTTGCATTTCAGTCTTAAACATCCAGAACAAAAGGTAGAATTTACATTTAGTAATTAGACAATTCTAATACCAGTTCTGGAAATGTTTTGACAACTGTTTTTCACTTGCAGTTGTATTTGCTAGATGTAGCAGAGTCCAAAACACTTTGTAATAACATATTTTACACTTAAAAATAATTGAAAATTTAAAATCATTTTTTTTTTAGTCTGCTGACCGTCATTTTTTTTTTAGTCTGCTGACCGTCATTTTTTTTAGTCTGCTGACTGAAATGACCATAAAGATAGTTTATACTAACATACCCTTTGTGTAGAAATTTCAAACTTTGTGGAAGTTTGACTGTCAGCAGTCTGAATAAGTGTAGAAAAAGTCATGTAGAAAAAACTGAGGTGTGACGTGTGTGACATTATTGAAAGTCTCACTTAAGTGTCACACTTTGGTACTGAGGTGTTGCCTGACATTGCCACAACTCTGTTTAATGAAAAAGAAAAGACTTCACGCTGTATATCAGATAGCACAAAGAAAAAGAAAAGATTTTTATGCCATAATGATATATTGTAAGTAGACAGGTACCAGGAAATGTGTGAAATCAATAAAGGACTCACTATCAAGGAGGCACAATTTAATACAAAAAAGACACATGCTAATGACTATAAGTGATGCTTTCACACAGTTCAAAAATGAAAATTAGAACATTTTAATTAAAAAACTAAGTTTTACGACCTGTGTCCTGGATATGTGACATTAATTTTGTAAACACCATGGAATTATGTGCTTGCAAATATCATGCAAATTTACATTTTTTTATACAATCCTTGGCGAGCAAAATTCCAATTCCCCAAAGTTTCCTTCAAATGAAATAGAACTGATGAGTGTTTTGTGCTGCAGCATTCAAAATGAGAACTGCATGATTGGATTTTGCACAGACTGTAAAAGTGATGTTTGCATGTGTGTTGAAGAGATACATATAGACACATTTGTAACATGGAAAGATATAGATGGTTTCAAAAAAGTGGTTGAGATTGATGGTTCTGTTTGAAGAACTGTGCTTCATAATCAGTTACATTATTATAAAATTCATTCTTTTGTAAGAACAGTTCAGTCACCAAATGAAGGTCTGCTCCAAATTGATTTTTTTGAAAATTACAGTACTATCTCCCAAGATGAAATCCAGAGTGGACACTGGAGGCACCAGCAAATAACTACTGTATATTTACCAGTTGTGCATGAAATATTAAGCATACTGTAGCTGTAATAAGTGATGAGCTCAACCATTACAAAAATGCTGTGTGGGCCTTCTTAAAAATTGCTATAGCTACATTAAAGGCCAAATTTCCAGAAATAGAAAAGTTAACAATTTTTTCTGATGGAAGTGCAGCTCAATTTAAAAACCAATTCACTCAGTAAAATCTTTATTTGAAGCAGGACTTTGATGTTGCTGGAGAGTGGAACACTGAAACGCAAAGTAGAGACAGTGAAATCTAAGGTGATGATTGTCAATTCTGCAGGATTTTTTCTAATGTGTAAATAAATACATTATATGAGTTTATTCTTTTCAGAAAAAAAAACAAAAAAAAACCTAACCGTCGATTCCGATGGGTTTTGTCTAGTCTCTTTTTATCTAACCATTTCTTCATTATCAAGCAATGACGATAAATTAAACTACGATTGGACGAAAATTCCCATTTTCATCTGACTTATTTCCACAAAGAGCAATATGCCTTGCCTGGCCAATGTTCTGGCAACATCAAATAAAATATTTAAAACTTTAGTATTAAATTCTTTATCATGTTCTTCTTGAAAATTACACTAGCCCTTTTATTTTTGTCTAAAAGAATATCAACGTGTTTATCTTTTTGTGAAAAATGGCAACAATCCACTAGTGCAGCTTTGTGAGCTTTAAAAGAGAAATGCTGGGATAATTTTCCTAATTTATATTTACCCACACTCTTCATTTTGTGTCATTGCCTTACACCTGTTTCATTCCAAGTACAATCTAATTTCTCCCTGTCTGGACCTTCAGGGAAAAGAAAACAAACTCAAAGCAATAAGCAGTATCTTTAACAATGCTTTACTTTATATCAGGATATTGTTTATACCAGGAAGGAGAAAAGCGTCTCGAATTATCTGAGGGCATCTGCTGCCTCAGGAAAACTGTCGGGGTGAGGGCAGATACCAAAATTGTAAAAAATAAAGAATTTTTTGTCCGATCAGGAGATTTTTGACATTTACAAGCTACAAATAGACATTATCTGAGGGCATGTGCCTACTCAGCAAACCTGTCGGGGTGGGGGTTAATACCAAAAGTGTAAAATATGAAAAATTCCTCGTCTGATTGGGAGATTTTCAGCATTTACCAGCTACAACTCAGCAAACTATCTGAGGTGTACCTACTCAGGATACCTGTGTGTGTAGAGGGGGGGGAGGGGTTATATAAACAGTGTATAATATGGCACATGCGCTCAGATAATGTGTCGTGTTGTAGCTGGTAAATGCTGAAAATCTCCCGATCAGACCATAAATTCTTCATATTTTACTATTTTACACTTTTGGTTTTACCCCCCCCCCCGACAGGTTTCGAGAGGGTAGGCACATGCCCTCAGATAATGGGTCGAGTTGTAGCTTATAAATGCTGAAAATCTCCCGATCGGACGAGAATTTTTTTATATTTTACAATTTTGGTATGACCCCGACAGGTTTCCAGTTTCCAGAGTAGGCACATGCGCTCAGATAATAGGTCGAGTTGTAGCTTATAAATGCTGAAAATCTCCCGATCGGACGAGAATTTTTTTA
Organism: Macrothele yani; assembly: GCA_039090855.1. Lineage (NCBI taxonomy): Eukaryota > Metazoa > Arthropoda > Arachnida > Araneae > Macrothelidae > Macrothele > Macrothele yani. The sequence continues at coordinate 4,987 of JAYWMT010000210.1, read as the reverse complement.
TATTTTACAATTTTGGTATGTCATGCCTCCCCCCCCCCCGCCAGGTTTCCAGAGTAGGCATATGTGTTTAGATAATGTGTCGACGAGTTGTAGCTTGTAAATGCTGAAAATTTCCCGATCGGACGAGATTTTTTTTTATATTTTCCACTTTTGATATACCCCCCCCCCCCGACAGTTTTGTTGCCGAGTAGTCACATGCGCTCTGATAATTGTCAGACTTGTAGTTTGAAAACCCTAAAATATTTTCTTGAGATGCAGATCAAACATTTGTTGTAAAGAATTTCATTAATTATCGCAATTAAGAAAAGACGAAATTACGGAAGCTTTATATGACTTAGATTACCAACCTCTGTTGTGGGGTCGTGGCCACGAGGCGGTCAAAAACGTAATTTTTATACGGCCCCTTAAAATGTTTGTGGCCAGTTCTCCTACACCCAGGCCGCGGGTGGCCTAGTGGGCAACGTTCGTGACTGCCACGGAAAGGACCTCAGGTTCGGCAGGTACGAACGCTCGATCCACTAAATATCCGCCGTGCGTCGGATGGGCACGTTAAGCCGTCGGATCCCGGATACTGGCCTCCCGGTAATAAATAAGGGCGTCTTCCTCCCCCTTTCTACTTATCTTCTGTGTCACTTTTCTATCGGGCACTCTAGCCCAAATCTCCTAGCTTCCTACTTCTAAGGGTTGTTTAAGACCTGGGGTCAGACACTCTCTTCATAAAATCCTCTACTGAAGATCTGATCTGAGATCCTACACCCAACTTGAGTTAATACGGAATTGTTATGAATGTGACATCGATAGAACAAAAGCTGTTAAAAATGTCTAGGCCTCGGGCCTGTGAAATAACATTTAGTGCCAAAGTAAAAGCGCAATGCTACTAACTTTATTTGAATAATAAACGTTGCGAATATGACATTGATTGAGTAAAAACTATTTAAAAGCCTAGGCATAGGGTAATGAATGAATATTTCGTGCCTGAGTAAAAGCGGAATATTATTAACTTCACTTGATAAGTAATAGTTGTGAATACGACATTAATTGAATAAAAACTATTAAAAAGGCCACGGCCTAGCCCTAGGGAACGTGAAAAAGTTTTTAGTGAAAAATTAAAGGCGGGATATTATTAACTTGAGTTGATACCTAATTGTTATGAATGTGGCATCGATAGAACAAAAACTGTTAAAAAGGCATAGGTCCTGTGAAATAATGTTTAGTGCTTAAGTAAAAGCGCAATATTATTACCTTGAGTTGATACGTAAACTTCATGAATATAACATCGGTAGAAGAAAGACTGTCAAAAGGTCCTACGAATGAGGCATAGTAATTTAGTGCCTAATTAAGTAAGAGAGAAATATTAATAACTTGAAATGTTATGTAAACATTTAGTACCTAAGTAAAAGTGCAGCGTTATAAAAAAATCCCTGTTTGTCGTCTTTTTCCGAACATAGTATGAGTTCTGGTGTAATTGCTTTGTTTCGTTGAAACCTAAAAATGTGTTATGTAATCATGAATATGATGTAATCCATATTCATGATTATGTGCTATACAATCCCGATCCAGGACAACGAAATTTTCAAATTTTCGGATATTATCCTTCTCATATTTACACCAAAAAACGGATTTTCATCTTCAAAATTTGTGCTTTGTAATTTTTTTAAATTCAATTGTCGTTTGTCTTACTGGGAACGTTATCTCCATTCAATTCCCCTCACAGCGCCAAGAAACTGCAATTTTTGTACGGCCCCTAAAAATTTGTGCCCAAAAGTCCGTTATGTCCTAAACTTGTTTTAAACTTTTATAGGTAATTCTGCGCGAATTCTGATATTTTGCTGTAGTTTTTACGGCTTTTTCAGTTGAATTATGCGTAATTCTTTTATACGTTTTTCGCGGTTAGTTAAATTTTGGATTCAGATTATCTAAAACACACTGTTCTTTTGTGCCTAACATTATATGTTACAACTTTGAAAGAAACGAGGCAGCATTTTTTTCAGCCTTGAAATGGATGAAGCTACTAAAGATTTACTAAGTAACGTTCACAATTCACTATTTTCTCCGAATTCAAAAAATTTTAACCCCACTCACTGCGAGAACGATGAGGCTCAGAAACAACGCTGTGAAAAAATCACAAATAGCAGGCAGCTGCCAAACGCAACAGCAGATAACGAGTAACCCAGCTACAGGAGCAAGAATTCACTCGGTAACAGTTAAGACGGAGCTGTGAAAAATCACGAAGAGCATGATGGGTAACGGCAATGACAGAGTGAGGAACGCTTATTGGACGATCACTGTGTTACTCACGGTTTTCAGTAGCGAAGGCGCTACCTGTGACTTTTCGGTAACCGTGATCAAATCACAGGTAGTGAAATAACGCTCATCTCTAGACCCTTCACGTCTTGGCCATTAGCATCGCCTTCACCCTCCCGCATCGCAACTACTGCAAACCATCGTGCTTAGGGAAAATTCTTTCGCTTTTATCTAAAAAATACTATATTTTTGCACCCCTTCCCCCATTATTTTGCATGCTTAAAAAATTGTACGTCGCACTTTTCACCACACAGTGAAATTTTTCCAGACGGAAATAATTTAGGACGCTAAAGTACACATTTACCGTCGTTTCATCCCACTGGGGCATGTCTGTGAAGTCAGTCACCTTCTGAAAGCTAGCCCAAAATGGCCCTTTTTACTGTAAATAATGCAAGGTGTAAATTATGTATTCTAAATTCCAGCTGTCCAAAAGAAGTTGAGCCATTTCTGATTCGAGCTGCTATTGGCTGGCGGAAAATAACATCACATAGAAAGCAAAAGTAGCACCCACACTCCCTGCCCATACCGTAGCCATCGTTTGTATGGGTTACACGTTTACAAGGAATGTGAGCAACAAATGTGAAGAAAAATGTTTTCAATCACTTAAAATTTGAAACTTCAAATTTTAGCATATTTATCGGCGATCTCTTTTTCTGGTCTAAACTTCCGCATTCGTCCCCCAGGTAGTTCAAGCACACCTTCGACGTGTATCCCTCCGCGTCGATTGCCAACGCCCGTTTGTTGAAAGCTTCAGATCCTGGATGTTACGATTTAAACCACGGATTGTTAGTAAATTTTGAGATGAGCCATATCGTCACCTGTGTCTCTCCCCCCCCCTCCAGCCGCGGGGTACGACACCGACACCAGCTGAGGATATAACAAGAGAGCGGACAATATAAGTACTTCCTGAATAACATCATTCAAATCAACCCAACAAAAAATATTTGCGATGACCATTGCTGCCGCCAATCGTCCATTTTAGAACTACTTATGAGCCGTATACGGAAAGATACCCATTTCCTGTTTCATGAACTAATAATTAATTTTAAAAACCACAAAAGTTCACAGCGTTCGAATAAAGAAATATGAGCCCTACTGCTGTAAACAGATATATTGCTGCACTTTGTAGTTCACAGGAAGTTATATTTACAAAAATTTATTGTCAGTGACAATTTAAAAGGTAATCAAACTATTATATTCAACATAAGTTAACCAATAACAAGAAATATGAAAAAGAGAGAGTTTTTTCAAGCTCAATTCTGCCAGCCCCCGCACGGGGATAACCTGGTTTTCCAGATTATTTGGGGAGCAACGCCCCCACGGCCCGAGCCCTGTGACCTTGTGACCGGTCAACATCTTGTGGTAGAAAAATATTTTTTTCCAACTTTGGTTTCTAATTCGAATGTCTCCTTCGCCGGGACAGCCGTTCACCCGGCTGTTGGGGAGTTGGCGCCCCCACGTTTCCCGAGCTGCTGAAGTGACTGACATCGTGGTTCTGTTTTTTTTTGTATCTTCGTACCAGGCCTCGCCTTGTGTTTCACACCCCGATCCTGTAGTAATAAATTTTGTCCTAACTCCGTATTTTGCTGCTTTTTTCTAATCTACTCATCCGTAACCCTAACCTCTCAGTCGCAGGTTGCTGAGACCTTTGTTAGTGCCCCATTCTCAGGGTTTCGTTTTGTTTTGTGTTTCGTTTCTTCTTCTGAGTTTGGGATACTAGGCTTACCTGCATGTTTGCCGTGTGTGGTAACCCGTAATACGGAAATGGGCTGTCTGGTGGCTGAGATCACAGGTGTAGTGAACAAGTGCCACCTCTGTACCAACACTCCTGCTTTGACCCCGGCTTCGCTGTAAACGGGCGGCTGGAGACTAGCCCACCTCCTAGTCAGTAAATTCTGTGCCGAGTTGTGTGCAGGATTTTAAACGGCTTTTGTCGTATAGCACACCAGCACGATAGGGCGAGCCCGGGGTTGTGGGGATCATGTCAAAGGCGTTGGCATGACGGTACTCTGGAGGCCGAAGTGTCCGCCGAGTGCATGTGAACACAACAATTGGACTATATTTGCAGCTAAGCTCTAGAACTGTGTCTTGCGTCATGTGTTTGGCTTGCGGACCTCCAGGTTCTCCCCTGTTGGGCTCGATTGTGGGCGGAGTACGTTGCAGACGAATTCTTTCTTACTCCCATGGGGAAACCTAAACCCTCCTCAAAATTAAAACACAAAAAACAAGAGGGATATATTGATTGATCAGGCACCCAATTTGCCTCAACCTGTACCTCCCAAACATAACACACTGAAGAGAACTTTAGTTGAAGAACGACATCACCACGACGTAACTTTGGATCCAGGTGTTGAGCCGTCAGCTCAGAAACGTCGCATTACACTTGCAGATTCGATAACTCCAAGCTACTTTTCTCGTCATTTCTTCTACTGACCAGACATTGAAACTTTCCTCAAAGTCTCCTTTTTTCATCTCGAAGGCACTTGCGGGTGTTGCTGGCTCTTTAGAAGTCAGTAAAAAAGCTACGCTCTGGAGACCTGCTTGTGGAAACTTGCACTCTCTCTCAGAGCAAATCTCTTATGCAGTTGACCAGTCTTCAGGATATACCAGTTCAAGTGACGGCACATCCGTATCTCAATACCTCCAAAGGAGTCATTTCTGAGCCAAACTTGTTGGAATGCGA